>JABFDZ020000044.1:7483331-7510934 GCA_019775955.2 Pollimyrus isidori | reverse complement strand
GGTTATTTCAGTCAAAGTTGCTCTTCTATCAGCTTGAATCAGTCGGCCCATTCTCCTCTGACCTCTAGCATCAACAAAGTATTTTCGCCCATAGGACTGCCGCATACTGTTTTTCCCTTTTTACACCATTCTTTGTAAACCCTAGACATGTTTGTATGTGAAAGACCGGCCTGTTTGTCACCAACAACCATGCCACGCTCAGAATTGCTTAAATCGCCATTCTTTCCCATTCTGACATTCAGGTTGGAGTTCAAGAGATTGTCTTGACCAGGACCAAACCCCTAAATGCATTGAAGCAACTGCCATATGATTGGTTGATTAGATAATTGCATTAATAATCCTTTAGATGAGTGTACATTATATTCATCTCTGATATTGTGATTGCATTACAATTCTCTAATAGAAACCATTAGTCAAAAATAATTGTAGTAGCTACCAACATCACTTAATGGAAAATAAGACTGATATAATTTGATCACTTGCAACTACAGCAGTGTATGTGATTAAAAATAATTTGGGATTTATGTAAGTCTAACTTACAATTCATGCAAATTCTGTTTCTTGTGTGTCCTGTCCTGTACCACTTTAACGAAAGTGCTGTCTTACTGCTCAAATCAGTTGTTGCAGTCTAATTCATAACAGCCACTGTGCATTATTATACTCACATGCACTCTTGTTCTCAGGTGTGGCATTATGTAGGTTGTATTTCCCTCACACATTTCTTGATCTGTTTATTCTGAATATTATACTGGGACTGGGACTTCAGCAATCTCACTTTGCAAACTCAGTAAAATATATTCTGGTGCCATTTTACTGGGTCTTCTGTCACATTTTCAGGACGTATGATATACAAGGCTTTAATTGAAATAATGCTCATATTTTGAATACTAAAAAATATAAAATTAAAAAAAAAAAAATATATATATATATAAAAGACATCTAGCTATTTTTTCAGATGATCCTGAAAATATTGCTGTACTACACTTGAAAGACAGCCAAGTAAATTACATAGAAACCACTATTTACCATGATCTAAACACACATTTATTATGAAATTAATCAGAATAAGAAAAACTTTACTTTTAGCTGGAGTTGCTTTTGCTAATGTCAGTGTGCACAATCCCACGCCTTATAGTTTGCCAGTGTGCTGTGGAGATGGCCCCCTGAAGGGCATCCCGCCCTGAAGACCCAGCGGCCCCCCCTCGGCGAACTAATGCGCATGCGCAGACCATGGAAGTCTGCCGCACAGCATGGCGTCGCCTTGAGGGAGGGGTTACGCTGTTTTAACAGGACGGCGGTATGGAGAACGTAGCAGCTGAGCCGGGTCGGCTCCTCGACATTAGTTGGTGGTCGAAATACTGACGAGCAGAGAGGTGAGGAAATGGACGCTGCGGGGCACGAGCGTTCATCCTTAAATTATGCGTGACTAACCAAACCAAATACTATACATATCAACTAACCAGCTGTATGCACGGGTTGTCTTATTTTATATATATATATATATATATATATATATGGCTGGCTGGTTAGCTTTTCACTGGCAATCAATAATAATTGGTAGTTTTTTCTTTCCTTTAGTTTTTGGTTGCATAACTCCCTGTATCCCAGAAGTTTTAAAACACAGCCAAGTGCGAGCCTCGGGTGGCTCCAGACTAACTAAACTAGTTGTCCCGATTGCTCCGTTTTGCTGAAGACCGTAAAGCTTCTGATTTCTCATGGAGAATAGGAAGGATTACTCATTAAAGTGCCGCGAGTGAGATCCGACGGCTTTGACAGGATCTTATCGTGAGGAGATAATTAATGTCATTACAGCTGCCGAGCTCCGGAGTTAACCATCAGTCAGTAGTATTTTTAAACAGCGTTAAAAAACAACTTTATTTCCATTCAGTGATGACTTTTATCCTTGCTGGCGCTGATAAGCATCGGTCAGCCGGAGCCCAGAAGTAAACAGTTTTTTTAAAGGTCATGTGACCGACCAGCCTGTGGATGGGTAGTGATCTGAGAGCAGATGACCCATAGACTAAACACTGACAGTTTAGCTGTTTTATTCCCCATACGTGTTGAAATTGTACAATTTGTGAATTAACTCGTTCATATATGTACATTACCCTTCCCCATCGCGGTGTGTCATAATCATTAACCTTCCTTCCTTCTATCTAACCATCCTTCTATTGATCTTCTAATTGGTTAACTTTGACAGGATCCTCGTGGAGCCTGAGCCTGTTCCAAACAGCACAGGGCTCGAGACAGGGGTACACATACCTCTATTTTTGCTGTCCTCACACCTGCCTGAAAATCTGACTTTATCTTTTTTTCCTCTAAACCCTGCATACTTGATATAAATGCACAATGAGGCGTAGATACATAACATAATCTCAGGCATCAGAGGTAGGTTGCTAGGTTGAATGGAGAGGACATTTTCACATCTACCACATACATTCAAGCATCCCCATCACCATGGCAACTTGTCTTTAGGAGCTGACTGTCTGGTTGCTTGGCTGTGTTGTAAAGGCAGGCAAAATATTGGTAACTGTAGAGCGGAGCATCTATCTGCAGGGCCTGCAGAAGATGGGAGCTGGGGTGGGGTGTGGTATGATTCTGATTGTGTTGTGTTCCCATAGGATATGCCTGTTTCTTCACCGTGTTTCTAAATGCATTTAATTTGCCCCACATTCTCATCAGGTGCCTTGAGGCAACTGTATTGGGAAAGGAGCTATATAAAAATAAATTGAATTTAATTTAATATCAGATTTTTGTGTGTATGTTCAAATTAACCAGTGAATTAAGAATTCATTTTTATTTTTATTTATGCTGACTAATTCATAATAGTATGATATGGAACATTGGAATATATAGGTGGATTGGAATAGTCGTGTAAGTCTAAATTGCTGAGACACTTTGTAAGGTGAGCTGGTCACCCCACCCCCACCGTGGATCACACCCAGGGCTTTTTCCCACAGCATTAGAGGATGCTGAAGTGGATGCTGACAGGATGTCTGACTTGGCCCCCCCCATGCATTAATGCAGCATGCAGATCCCACCTTTGTTCAGGCTGCACTTTGCTGGAGACCAGTTTGCCCTTCAGAAGTGTTTTTGTTTTGTCTATTAGAATAGGGAGAGAGTTTCCGTAGGTGTAGCCCATATAGGCTAAAGATCGTATATGGCCCTGTTTTCGCCATGTTACAAAGCAGGCAGACTTGTTTGGGGGTAAAAACAGCGCACATGCTAATGTTTTTAGCATTTAATGTAAGAAGCCTTTAGAGTTGAATCTTGTAGGCTGCCTTTTGTATGGTTAGTTCCTTTGATGCCTGGGATAGTGTAACATGCCCTATATTTATCACTTAGGAACAGCTGAGGAATCAGCATATTCCCCCCTTTCTTGTAATGCTAATATGCCCAGTATCTAACTGGTGTCCAGTTGTTTTGAGTCGTGTATATAGAAGTTTAGCATTTTGGAAGGCAGCCTTATCTGAGTCCTCTCCCAGCGTTCTCCTGTTTAGGACCGTCTGAGCACATTTAGCTGCTGAAAGAAAGCTGCCTTCCTCTATGCCTGTGTACATTTCAGAAGTTATAAACGCTTTCAATTTAGTAAGTTGAAGTTACATTAATATTTACGTTTTTATTTAACAGATGCGTTTATCCAAAGCAAGGTTTATTTTTTTGATAAGGCAGGGTCAACCTGGAGCAATTAAAGGTTAAGGGCCTTGCTAAGGGGCCCGACAGTGGCATCGCACTGGCAACTTTCCCATCCCAGGCACAGTGTATAACCAGCTAATGTAGTGGTTCCCACCCTTAAAACCCTTTCTTGTTTGATACACTGATATAATTGGAGGGGGATTCAGACCTTTTTTTAAAATTATATTCATAAGATTATTTGTGCCCCCCCCCAAATTATTTGGCAAACCATGGTTTGAGAAGCACTGCACTGGGCTACCTGCTGCTGCCCTGAGTAGTTCCCTAGTCCTTGGTTGCTTGGATTCCCTCCTGTCTGTATTTGCCCAATGTGTGTAAAATGAACATGCAGATATGTCTTTCCTTGGGGCAGTGGTGGGGTCATTATGTACCAGCATCTGACCCGTTTAGGATGTGAAAAAGAAATAGAAGAATTGGCCCTGGCTGATATCCTTCCGTCCTTGTTCTCTCCTGTACCCTCGGAGGAGTGACTTGTAACAGTGTTGTGGGTCTGTACTAGGCTGTGGGTAATTCACCTGCAGTGGGCTGTTTTTGACCCCCTACGGACACTGGTAATTATCAACTCAGCCTAATGGCCATTCCCCGATTGGGCTTTAGCATGAAGCTCTGTTCTGGTCCAGCGGTTCTGTCTTCTCTTTGCCTGCCGGCTGTTTGTATGGCTGAAAGCTGGCTTTTTGGGAACAGAATCTGTGACTCAATGTGACCAGATTTTGAAAGGACAGGGCTTGAGCGGGGATACTGTCTCGAAACGGCTGTCCCTTTGCGGTCATTTGAAATGCTATATGGATGAAATGATCCTCATGGTTTGGGGGGGGAGTGAATTTTGGGGGATGGGGATTTTATTGACAGGCTTGGGTTGCGGGCCTCTTCTCACTGGACCTCTGCGACAGCTGGTGTGACCTCAGAGCTGTTTGAATAGTCTGGCCCCGTGCCAGTGACCTGTCTGAGCGCGTGGCCCCGCCCACCCACACAGGGGGCCGGACTGACAGGAGGATGAAGCAGCTGTGTGTGCTGCTGGAAGCAGGCCAGTCCTCATTGGCCGTCGAGCAGTGCGGCACTGTTGCCCGGCCGCCCGATTGGTGGAGAGCGAGCCCACGTGACTGGAATGGCTGGGTGCGCTGGGCTGGAGCGCTGACACAGTGAGAGGGAGGTGGGATGGAGGCAGGCATCGAGATGGGGTATGTTCTCCTTTTTTTTTTTACCACACTGCTAAAATGGTTCCTTCTTCTGCACCTACAATACACATGCTGTCTGTTTAGTAATGGTGGAGGGGAATGGGACACAGCTGCAAGCCGTGCCTTTTGTTCCGGGGGTTGGGCTCACAGAAGTGCGAGGACATGGTGTGGGGTGGATGTGTTGTCTGAGCGGAGGCTTGGGGGGGGGGGGGTCATTGTGCTTTGGAGGAGAATAACAGGCAAGCTCTGTGGGGCAGCACGACACTCCACCGGTGTGATAGGGGGGTCTCTCCTGGGCTCCCCGCGGGGCGGCGGTAAGCTCAGGCAGCAGGCTCTGCTGGGTTGCATAGGGGTCCCCCCCCACCTCCTCGAGGAGGGGGCTTTTGTTCTCGGCTGGTTTGCGCGTGGGGACGCAGGTGGACAGCTATCGATTGGGCATTCTCGAGGGATGGACCCCACCGTCTGTCCGTGCTGATTGAAGCCCCATGTCGCCTTCACAAAATGGGTGTTGCTAATGGGGTGGGGGGGGCTTGCGCGTTTAATTCTGAGAAATGGCATCTGTTACCTTTATAAGCTGTGTTGAAAGTAGCCCCCCCCAAAAAATATTATTTTTTTTCACCAAAACGGATGTATAAGATGCTCCCCCCATTGTTAGTGGAGCCGTCAGTGCCGTTAATTACTTTAAATGTCCTCAACCTGCTTGCCGTGTGTGCAATTAAATTTGCCTTAATTACTTGTCAGACGTGTCTATTGCATGTCATATCTACTTGATTAAATTGATGTTCTGTCCCCCACAGAACCTTGATTTTATCTTTTTATTTTTTTTTTTGCGCATGGACTGTAGATGGTTTGCACTGTTTGCTTTGTGCTCTGATTTCTGCCGCTCTCGCCGTGGCTCTTCACATTAACCCAGTGAATCGCAGGTGCCGCTGTAGCTCTGGGGATATTCCTGTGTGCAGGGATGGACGTTTCAGTCAGATTCTATTTCTGGGGGTTTTGCTGGTGAAATGCAGCACTAGGTGAAATAGCTGTAATGTGCTGTGACAGGTCTCAGCCCTGCTTTCCGGCCGCTCCTCCGTCGACTGACGGTGACCCTGCCTCTCGCTTTCGTCCTCCGTGTCGTCTTCATCATGCCTGGCTCTCTGCAGCAGCTCAAATGCTCAGCATCCAGTCCCCGGGACGCTCATGTTTCCACGCTCCGATATGATACATCCTTGTTTGGTTCATGGAGTGTTCTCTCTCTCCCCCGAAACAACGTTCTGCTCATTTTTTAATTTTTTTTTTTCTTTTTGCTATTTACAGCCCCAAAGCTGGGCGGTGTGGGGCACCCGCTTGCATTTTTCGCACTCTTGGCTGTCCTGTCGAAGGTCAGTTGAGTTGCGTGGATTTAGGAGGTTGGGGGGGGAGTGAATCTGTATCGTAATTGGTCTGGCACACCCCGCTGTTCGTCCGGGACTCGCCCGCTGTGGGACAAACGCGGCACACCGTATGATCCGCCGTTTAGCATGATGTTAAGCTTGTTTGTTTGAGCTGTGAGGAGAGGCTACTCTTTGTCAAATTGTATCATTTCTCCTTGTGAGACTGTGCAAAAAGCCTGTTAATAACCCGGGAATATGTTGGGTGTAAAGTTGCATCCGTTAGCAGGAAGCCCTGTTTGTTGGTCTCCAAGGACCTCTGTCGACGTCGAGCCTGCAAGCTTCGGTGCAGCATTGCTGAGTAAAACAATGCAGCACTCGTATCTGTGGAGAACCACTGTCATGCAGAATATGCACTTCTGACACTTTAACTGAGAACCTGATAAATGAGTTGTTCAAAAACGGTAGCAAACCGTATGTTTTCTATGGGTGCTGTAGGCTCTCATTGTGGTTGAGTGACTTTTTCTTTTTTAATAAGAAATTCTACTGTGCTTTTTTCAACATCGGATTTGTCCTACGTCAAAGACCGTAACAGGATTGCAGTTTGTTTTCCTTTCAAACTGCGTACAGTGATGGCTCCCTTCCTGGTACACTGCTTATATATTTTCATAAGCGTATCATGTCGGTTGGCTAAATGTGAAAGTAAAATAATAAAACAACAAATGCTTCATGCATGCTTTTGTCTCCCAAGCAGGTCAGGAAGTAGTCCAAGATGGCCACTGCGTCTTACGATCAACTGCTGAGACAGGTGGAAGTACTGAAGATGGAGAACTGCAACCTGCGCCAGGAGCTACAAGACAACTCCAATCACCTGACCAAGCTAGAAACAGAAGCTCTGAACATGAAGGTGGGCAGCTGAGGATCTGGATTCACCTGAAGTGTGTCCTCTGCTAGGAGAAAGCACAATTCTTGGACCCTAATGCACTAATGCCCTAATGGGGGAAAATGCACTGCTTTCTAGGGACGAGTGGCAGTTCGGTCTCGGTCAGACCTTTAGCAGTGTTTGGTGGCCCTCAATGGTTCCTTGATGGGTTTTGTCTTTTGGTTCTTCTCTGATGAATGAGGTGAACAGTGCAATGTCTTACTGTGTTTAAGAAAATTGCTCGCACATAAAATGTCAGATAGGTAAATCTGGCAGACTAAATGAAACAAACCTTATTCAAAGCATCATTGAATATGGAAATAGGCTTAGCTTTACAGTGGAGTGAGAGGAGGATTCTGTAATGCCGTGCAGCCTTCTGCCTGTAATGATAAAGACAGTTCCTAAGGATCATCTCCTGCACTGTCTTACTGTGGATCCGGACCACATGGCCCTTTAATGGCAGATGCCTGGTGATGTCATGTTAGGCCTCCTTCCTGCTGCTGTGCTAAATGAAACGGTTTCCTGTTCATGGTTCTGGATGCTCTGTCTGTCAGAAAATGATTGACATTCACCCCTAATGTAAATTCATAAAGAGAATGTGGCTCCAGTCATTCTCATGCGACGCACATGAAGTTTCTTGTATCAGAACAGCAGCACTGCTCCTCTTCTCCTCTAGGAGGAGCCCTGGCTGTGTAGACCTGCTCCTCCTTATTAGGAGCTTTGGTCATTTGGATGTGGTGTTCGGGCAGACTGAACCTGGGCGACCCAGGCTAGCGGACATGTGTCTGTCCGACAGGGAATCCCTGAAGCAGCTGCATGTAGGGAAATCTGTAGAACTTCATGTTATTTGCAAGTCGTACATGCAGGTGCTTTATACCAGAGGTTAATCAGAGATCATTACCATAAGCTCCCATTTGCTATCAAGACTGGAAAATAAGGAGCTGAGGCTAATGTCCTGGTTTTAATTTAATTATCTGAGGTGTGATCTCCGCTGTGCCGCTCCAACATTCTGACAGATAAGTCTTTATGTTGGATGTGATAATCCGTAACAATGACCTCAGTGTGCCCAGAGGAGGCAGAAATGAACATTATTTGTACTTGTGCAATGACACGAGGAGATCGTGTCAAAGGCGACCTTTGTCTTCAGCCCATCCTAAGGAAGGCGTGACTTCCAGACACCCAGCCAGTGTTGGGGGGGGGGGGGCAGGAATGGGCAGCTGGCCGGCATCCTCTCGAGAGGACCCAGCTGCAGTCCCCTCTTCCTTCCGACGCGAGATGAGGCAAGAGCTTAGCATGCAGGGCGAGTTCGTAGAACCTGTACCCACGGTGCCGTGCTTGACCGTGGTTAATGTCGACGGGTCGACCTGCTTGTCCAAACACCGGCTCCTCGTTTGCATTTAAATGCCTCTCCCTCACGGTAAGTTATTCTGTTATGGTTGTTCGGACTTGGAGGTTTTGTGGGCTGGTATGCTCTGTTCCCTCTCTCGATCTGGGGAGCCTGGAAGTGCACTGTGTTTCTTCCTGCGCTGTTGCTTCCTTTTGGGAACTTTTGTTATTGCACTTCTATTAAGTAGCTGTAACAATGGCGATTGTTCCACATTTGGATGCAGTGTTCCGTCCCTTCAGAGACCATCAAACAGCTATTCCCAGCTTCTTTTGGTGGAATAGATTTTAGTTTGTTTGGTGGTTATTAATCTTTCTGTTTCATTTGTGTTACCCCAGAGTGTAGTATTACAGATATTCTTTATAAGGTTAAAGGCTGTGAGTACAGATCTATAATATTGAATTGGTAAATAATATGATGTGGACACTTATTTGGACATCTAGTTCAGAAGCAGCCAAGTACTGGATTCTTAAACCTAACCAAATGGTTCAAAACTCGTTACAGGATTTCTTATTTTACAATTTTTTTGTCTATGGGAACTTGCCTTTTAATAATGGTAATAGAGCAATATTCTTGCAATATCTGGTACTTCATTAAGGTGTATGTCTGTTTGTGGGTCATGTGTATATGTACAAATGCCCCTACAAATTGATAAAATACCTGTCGTTTTGACCTTGTTTAATTTATTTTTTTTCTCAGTCAAAAGGGGTAACTCAATTTGATAAAAAAAAAAATCAGTGAAAATCAAAAACCTAAAAATGTGTGTGCGTGTGTTGTGGTCGTCAAACGTAAATGTCTTCCGAGGAGTGTCTTTGTGGGTACCTGGGACCACCTACCCTGCCTATCTGCAGAGACCTTTAGTGCACTTGCAGGAGACGCTCGGCGCCCTATTGGCACATCGCTCTCCAGAGCTGAGAATAAGGAGTCCTTTCTTTGCCGTTGGGATGCGAGTCCACATGTTACGCCACATCGGGCCTGCTTGTCGAGGTTTTGAACGCCTGAACAGCCTTCATGTAGTATAGTGAGGCCTGTAAACCTGGAAACGTTTTTGTTACCTATGAAGGTTTGAGTCAATGGGGAAGTGCAGTTCAGGTTCTGTTCTATTAAATACCAAAGTCTCCATCATAGGACCTTTTAGGTTAGTACAATAATTAGTGGTATGATTGCAACATGCCACTATTTTGTGAATTAGTTTGTATGTTGAATTATTTAAAGTGATGCCTTTTTTGGTTTGTCAGATTAGTTCAGCATTTTTTAATAGCTATGAAGCGTATACCCATCCATCCATCTATCCATCCCATCCACCCATCCACTCATCTATCTTTGAATTGCTTATCCTGGTCTGGGCTTGGGGGGCTGGAGCCAACCCCCACAGCACTGGGCACAAGGTTTAGTTACACCCTGGATGGGATGCCAGAACATCTGTACGGACCCTTTAGAATAATTTGTGTTTAATGTCAGTGGTTAGTACAGTTTACGAAATATTTCACTTCTCTTAAGGCATGTAAGTTTGCATATTCTATGGTCCGCAACCTTCTAAATTTAAAGTGGTGAGTGACTTGCCAAATTTGGCTTGATTTTTTTTTTAGCAGAATTTTGGACGGTGATTGTCTTTTGGTTGTACATGAGATGCAGGAAAACAATGCCGTATTAATACGTATAAAACATGGAAAGTTGGAACATCCACAGTATTTCAGGATGGGGGAGGAGCATAGGGTGACTCGTTGTTTTTGAGCTAGAGGGGATGAGAACTTAATGCTGTGGATTCGACAAGTAAGAGAGAACAATGCATGGAAGGAAGAGCAGGGAAGACGGAGCTGAATCCAGGGCACATGGCGTTTGGCAGGATTGTTCCACTTAATCTGTAGTGTGTGACCAGGTGAGTCAGAACCAGGGCTGTGAGCTTCTAGTAAGAGGCCTGTCTGCAAGAGTCAGAGATCGTCTGAAGCGGACTTAAATGACTCATCGGTGCAAAAAAAACAGGAGCTCAAACACAACCCGGTTATGGCAGGTAGGGAAGAGACTTGAAGCAGTTTCTGCTGAAAATTGATTGAATTTATTGTGCTTAATGTCTTGATAATTGTGGAGCGGTTTGGAAGGTATTCAAAAAACAAGCCTGCTATTTAAGAGGGCTGGCATTTTGTGCTCAAGGAGGGTAACGCAGTGTTCTTTAAATGCTGCCCTAGCCCCTCGAAGATCATGCTGTCTGATGCGAGTGGCCAAGTGCTGAAGCTTGGGGCGTTTAAGAGGACCTGCCCCCATGGTCTGTTAATCATCTTTCTATTTGAGGTTTGCATTAAAATAAATGCTGTTGATGTTATGGCATCTCTTCTTAAGATGGAGAATCTTCACTGTTTTTGGTCTCTAGCTGTTATGAACAGGGTTAATTTTTTACTCTGATTTCCCAACTGGAGGTCTCATTTAGTTTGATCACAGTGTTCTGTAGTAATGATCAAAAATGATTTAAACAGCTGCCAGAACAATGATTTTGGTAGCCATTATCACACATGGAGAATGTATCAATGCTTGGGTGTGGTACCTAAAGTTAGCTTGTAATTCATCTCTGATTAGCTTGGCAGTGGTAAATGTCTGGCAGGATGTTTAAAATGGAGCGGATATCACAAACAAACCCTCATTTGATACCGTGTCACGTGGCTGGTTGTGTGGTTCATCAAAGGACTAAATTGGTTAGAGCACAACAACTGGGTCACTTTAGCTACAGTTGCCTTATGTGATTGTTTCAGGTTTTATGTGCAGGAGTTTTTTTAGGCATGTTTGTGTGTTTTTAATGTGATGTACCCTGTCTCGTCAAAATCTTTAAAATAACTTGGTAGTAATTACATTTGTTATGGAAACCTTATGGGGTAAGGCTACTGCAGGTTCTGCAAACTGGATCTTCTGCTTGGGTTTGCAGTTGGAATGTTCAACTCTTTTGTGAAGGAGGACAGCGTGTGAGATGTGCGCTTGACTAAAGCAGGTCCCAGGAGAAGACATTTTTGGGCAATCAGAATGTCAGGTTTCCATGGCGTCATGTCTCTGGTTGGCTAAAAGCCCTCAGGGCTGCTTTTGTGGCGAACACATGGAGATCTGAAGCTGTCTTACACACCCAATGGCTTCTTCTCCACTGTCTCTTGAAGGAAGTGTTGAAGCAGCTGCGAGGCAGCATTGAGGAGTCCCTGGGCTCGCCCGGACAAGCCGACCTGCTGGAACGACTGAAAGGTAGGAACCAGCCGGTCCATGGGTTAACTTGGATTTTTTGGTGATCTTGTTGATTTTAATGCCTGTGAAGTATCTTTTGGTTCCAGTGATGTTTCTCTAGTCATCTATCCTGGTCAAATATAAAATAACCATGAGTGTGTTTGATGTTATACCTACATTCTAACTGTAGCATGTGTTGTGAAATGGCAGAAATGTTCTCCAGAAACTGCAGAAAGATCGTCTTTACACCGGCCATGTGGCACTGGTCTCCCGTTCGCACACTGAAATGCCCTCCTGCTCCCCTTTAGAAATGAATCTCGATGGAGTGAAGCTGAGGTCCAGGGCATCGCTGCGCTCTTACGGAAGCCGCGAGGGCTCCGGCGAGAGCAGCCCGGTGGCTGTGGGCTCTGCACCCAGGAGAGGGCCCCCTAAAGGGGAAGGCGGGAATGGCGGCTACCTGGAGGAAATTGAGAAGGAGAGGTAAGGGAGTACTGCTGCCTGCATCCTCTCTGCTCACTGCTGGGGGCTGCTAGTCCAGCTGAGAAGGCGGTGGTGCTTTCTAGAATCCCATTGGTCTGAGCATCATGTAACTTAGATTCAACCTATTAATTTGTGCAGAACCAGCAGAACCATTGGATGGGTTGGCCATAATATGCCCTTATTTTGTGGCAGGACTTTGCTGATAACGGAATTGGAGAATGAAGAGAAGGAGAAGGACTGGTACTACACTCAGCTTCAGAATCTCACCAAACGCATCGACACGCTTCCCCTGACCGAGACAGTGAGTGTCACCTAAGCATCTTGGGGGGAGGGGGGAGGGGGATAATCTGTATAATCAGCTAGAAGGTGAGTAAGCAGGGGCAGGGTGGTGGAGATGGATCTACTGCAGGAAGGTAGCAGATGGCATTGCAGTTGAGGGCACAGGCTCCTAGTCCCTTCGCTGACATCCACGTTGCCTCACGCCGCTATGCCTGACAGTTCTCCTTGCAGACGGACATGTCGAGGAGGCAGCTGGAGTATGAGGCTCGGCAGATCCGGGCCGCCATGGAGAAGCAGCTGGGCTCCTGCCAGGACATGGAGAGAAGGGCACAGGTCCGTCTCCGCTTCTGTCGGTTCACGTCACAAGTTCTATTTATGGAGATCCAAATCATTGTGAGATGTTGTGGAATCGGGAACGTGCTTCATGTTATGAAATGCCCAGCTGCTGTTGTAGGTTACAGTAGATGTCCTCAGACTGTGTCTTCTGAGATGGTTTGACCATTGGTTCTCTGTCTGACACTGGGCACCTGCTTAATTTGTTTAAGGTTACCTTGTTGCAATTATTTCACCTAATATGGGTGAACTTGTCTTTAGGTCATAATGAAGCAAACAGCTTCTTATCCACAGCTGCCTCGACCCCCTGTGCACCAGCTTTCATACTTGCATGTCTGCTGGCCTGAGACACTTTTTGGGTCAGGTAGACCCGATGTTTGTTTTTGTTTTCTGTTTGTCATGATATTTGTGTGTGCTTTGCCGTACATTTGGCACCCAATCCCATATGTATCCCTGCCTAGATAATCTTCCCAATCCTGCCAAGCCGAAAAACGAATGAATGCTGTGAGAAACTTATAATTATAATTTAATCTCAAAATGAAAGATGATTATCTTATGCAGAAATGATTCCGCCTCTGTGTGGCGTTTTGCCTGAAGTTTAGTGTGTCCTTTGTGTCCATGTGCCATCACGAGGGCCCCACTGTTCATTTGTCTGCTCTGAGTGTTGGTTTCGTGTTCTCAGGCACGGCTCGCTCGCATTCAGCAGATCGAGAGAGACCTGGCGAGGATCCGGCAGTCTGAGTCAGCAGACTTGGAGGTGAGCAGTTCCCAGTAAGGCCAGTAGATAATACATGTGGTATGCTGTGTAGATTCTGTGTTAAAACTAGTGGTTATATGCACTTATCTTATGTGTTGGGTGCCTCAAGGACATTACAATCACCATATTATACCATGTGACAAAAGGGTGAACAGTGGTGTGTGGTTATGGTCAGAGAGGAGGGCTTTGTTTTCAGTGCTAACCTGTCTGACTTCCCTCCCAGCATAGTGTAGCCCTGTTTTTGTCATTCCGGTCCTTGGGTAGCCTTAGACAGTCACATTGTTACAGAGAAACATCTCTTATTATGGTTTTATTATTTATATTGTTGTTTTGCATTCACTGTACGGTGTCCTTGAGTGTCTGGGAAGGCGCCTGAGTAAAATGTATTACTATTATTTTTTCATTATTTAAGGTTATTAAAGGTTATAGAAAGGCAACTCTGCTACACTAGTGTTTTCAAATCCGGTCCTTGGGGGACCCCTTGAGAGTCCCGTGTTTTTGCTCCCTCCCAGCTCCCTGCCAAACAGTACACATTTTTGCTTCGTACCAGGAGCTGAGAGTGAGAGAAGACTGGATTGCGAAATACTGGCGTAGCTGATTTGCTTTTCTGTAACCTTATCTAATAACCTTCAATAATGAGAAATGATTCACTGTAACAAAGTAAAATTATGACACAACAGGTGGATAGTTACTAGCATAGACCATGTGACCTGTCTGCTGCATCTCGCACTCAGTTTGTTTCATGCTGAACTAGTTCAGGAACCCCCTCGTTTTTCTCCCGAGTGCCCCATGCTGTAAAATGTCTGCATGCTTCCTCTCGCTGATATTTTTGTGCTGCCCAGCAGCCGGTTCACGTAGGTCTTTCTGGTCACCGCCCTTTGTGCTGTTTCAGAAGAGCAGGCGTGAGCCGGCCGTACGTGACTGTGACAGACCTGGCGAGAGGAGCCAGCCGCCCGGCAGTGACCTCGGGACCGCAGCTGCAGCGTGCGGACAGGTAAGACCACTAAGGTTGGGAGCATTATTACAACGACACCCAGTTTCCCTTCCTGAAATGTGAGACACTGACAGCCCGTGGCAGGTGGGGGAGCAGAGTTGGAAGAAAGGATGGACACAAGGGTGACCTGGTACCCATTTAAGTTACCTAGATAAAAGAGGGTGTCTTTGCCCTGTCTGTTATTTTGTATATAATCCTGCGTATGGTAGGTGAAAGTTTTTCAGCTCCTAACAAAGAATTTGTATTTCACTTCTGCTTCATTACAAATGAGCATACAAAGATTTATAATGAAAGATAAATTTCCCTAAATATACCCAGACACTCTCATTGTTGATAACTGCCCCAGTACAGGGTGATTGCTTTAATTGCTTCAGCCTGTCTTGGTTTATAAATATCTGTCTCCTAAAATTTTCCAAGTATGTACCCCTTCATGTTTGGGTTGGTTACTTTTGGTGCTAGGATCATTTTAATATATATTACAACTTGACCAATATATTTGATGGTAGAAAAAATATGAATTTACCTGCTATAATGTGTGTCTAATGTTTATGAGCTCTCTTACTAGAGAAAATTCTGAGAAGTTAATGTCTCCTAAATTATATATTACCTTTCTGCTGTGTGAGTTTGACAAATTGACATGATACTGTCACTAAAATGGTTAGGCCAAAAGTATCATTGGCCATTTAATCGTTGCTCTCTATCTGAACGCTTAGTTTGACTTGGTCCCTCTAGGCTTCAGCTGCTAAAATGGACCACGAGGCCTCCGCTGATGTGAGCTTCGCTTGCAGCTACTCTGTCCCACGCAGATTGACAAGTCACCTGGGAACCAAGGTAACCGAGGAACCTAAGAGCAGTGCAGCGTGGGTCACGGCTCTGGAGCCGCCATGCAGTGCCTTTGTTCCTCGTATATTCGCTTGTGCAGCGAAGGGGTTAGCCAGAGTACAATGACTCGGAAGGGCTGATGTAGCGTTGGCTGATTTTTCTGAGTCAGTTCCTCATTAGCATTTCAGACACACCCTTTCCAAAGCATGTTCGCTTCCTTTGTTAGAAGTTTAAAGGAATAATAGTCAAGGTGTGTTAGAATTTTAGACTTAAGATCTGTTATGGTCCTGTTATATCTTCTCATGGTACCGTTTTCCCACGTTTATACCTTCCCTTGTCAGTCCAAAGGAGTGTGTATGAAAACTCAGAATTTGAAGTTAGTCGCCCTTGTTCGCAGGTAGAGATGGTGTACTCTCTCCTGTCCATGCTGGGCACCCACGACAAAGACGACATGTCACGCACCTTGCTGGCCATGTCCAGCTCTCAGGACAGCTGCATCGCCATGCGCCAGTCAGGCTGCCTGCCGCTGCTCATCCAGCTGCTCCATGGTAACGACAAGGACTCTGTGCTTCTGGGAAATTCGCGAGGCAGCAAGGAGGCGCGCGCCAGGGCCAGCGCTGCCCTGCACAACATCATCCACTCGCAGCCCGATGACAAGCGCGGCCGTCGGGAGATCCGCGTGCTGCACCTCCTGGAGCAGATCCGGGCCTACTGCGAGACCTGCTGGGCATGGCAGGAAGCCCACGACCAGGCAGTGGACCCCGACAAAATTCCCAGTAGGGTTATCTCCATCTCCATCAGCATCCGTCGTTTACGCCTTTTGGATGTTTCCCTAACCCAGCTGAGGTTTCTTCCCCATCTAGTGCCCTCTCCAGTGGAGCACCAGATCTGTCCTGCCGTGTGTGTTCTCATGAAGCTGTCTTTCGACGAGGAGCACCGACACGCCATGAATGAGCTAGGTGAATTCCGCACTGCTTTTCTGTCTGAACCACGGTGCACCACAGCTTGTAGGCTTTGGTCGGCAAGTCTGTAAAGATTGCTCAAGTTGTGTTTGCATTATTTAGCATGTAGGGTCACCAGGTTGATTCATTTTACTTTTCTGCCTCTTGCGTCTGTTTTTGATTTTAATTTTTGTTTGTTTTGATTATTTTGTTTTGTTTTTGTTTGTTTCATTGTAGGTTTTTACTGATTTTTTTTATTCTTGCAGAATAATCATAGGAAATTTAGTCTGGAAAATAAAAATTGATGTATATAGAAGTTAGATAGCAGGGGAAACTGCCACTTAACCATTTAGTCCATGGTAACATGTTGCTGTCTTTAGGGGGACTCTCTGCTATTGGAGAGCTTCTGCAAGTGGACTGTGAAATATATGGCCTTTGCACCGACCACTATAACATCACTCTGAGGCGGTACGCTGGCATGGCCCTGACTAACCTGACCTTCGGAGACGTTGCCAACAAGGTGGGCATCCTGCACTTGTTCTAGTCCCTGTAGGTGTCAGGATGGGCCTAGCACTCATAGCTTGTCTGGTTTGTCTCCAGGCCACTCTGTGTTCCATGAAAGGCTGCATGGCAGCTATGGTGGCCCAGCTGAAGTCTGACAGTGAGGATTTGCAACAGGTATGGAGGTATCAACTGGCTCTGAATGGAAGAGACCTGTTTAAAAATTATTTAAGCAACAAAAAACATTTCAGGACATTGAAGTAATTTTCTGTTTAGTCAAACTAACGACTAATGCAGATAGATGCTAAACTGCGTTACATAGGCTGTACATAAACAGTCGTGATTCTCATTCTGCTGGTTCGGAAGGCATAGCTGTCTGATGCGAATTGCATATGGACTACATCAAGCAGCCCCATTTGACTGTTGTAGCACTTTTTTGATCTTCCCCATGTTTCATGCTCTATTTTTAGGTGATCGCCAGCGTGCTTCGTAACTTGTCGTGGCGTGCCGACGTGAACAGTAAGCAGACACTCCGAGAAGTGGGTAGTGTGAAAGCCCTCATGGAGTGTGCCCTTGTTGTCAAAAAGGTACAGTGCGCCAAATACACTGATGTAGCATGGGACTGGTGCCTGTGTTGTTGTATTACACGCCAGTGCTCGTTTTAGGTTTATGATATTGTGTGTACTAATGAAATTTATATTTTGCTAAAGGAATCAACGCTAAAGAGTGTCCTGAGCGCCCTATGGAACCTGTCTGCTCACTGCACTGAGAATAAAGCTGAAATATGTGAGGTGGACACGTCGCTGGCCTTTTTGGTTAGCACGCTAACCTTCAGAAGTCAGACGAATACTCTGGCCATTATCGAAAGTGGGGGCGGAATTCTGAGAAACGTGTCTAGTCTCATAGCTACAAATGAAGACCACAGGTAAGTTGCGTTCAGATTTTTAAACTTTTGATTTTCCTTAAATTTACGTAATGAAATAGATTCTTTCAGTCCAAAAATACAATATTTGGTTGATAATGAAGGGTGATGTGTTTCCTCCCACACATATAGGCAGATACTGAGGGAGAATAATTGTCTCCAGACCCTCCTTCAACATCTCAAGTCCCACAGTTTAACGATAGTCAGCAATGCTTGTGGAACCCTCTGGAACCTATCTGCACGAAATGCCAAGGACCAAGAAGCCTTGTGGGACTTGGGGGCAGTGAGCATGTTGAAGAACCTTATCCATTCCAAGCACAAAATGATTGCCATGGGCAGTGCTGCAGCATTAAGAAATCTGATGGCCAATAGGCCTGCTAGGTACAAGGATGCTAACATCATGTCCCCGGGATCCAATTTACCCTCTCTGCACTTTAGGAAGCAGAAAGCTTTAATTGAAGAACTTGATGCACAACAGCTCTCTGAAACCTTTGATAATATTGACAATTTGAGCCCAAAAGCTTTGCACCGACGAAAACCCAGATGCCACAACAGTGATGGGGTTTGCCGCTCTGAGGCCTTTGGGCCTGGCAATGTGACTACCATCTTTACTAATGCTTCAGTCCTGTCCAGCTCTGCTTCCAGAGAAGTTGTAGAAAGTTCTAAGGCTGAGAGAGATCGAAGCCTCGATAAGGATAGGAGAGGTGGACCAGACCCCTTTCATCCTGCAGATAAACCTTCTCAGAGGCTGCAAATGTCTTTGACAGCTGCACAGATTGCCAAGGTTATGGAGGAAGTGCAAGGCATACAGAAAAACCAAGATACTAGAAGTGATGTGACTACACCAGACATGCATGTGTCCACTGTACAAGTACATTCAAATGTGTATAGTTATAGTAAGCCAGAGGTATACAACAAAACTGCCTCATCAACCATGATTGAATACCGAGCCTCAAGCGATAGTCTGCACAGTGTTGGCAGCAATGACGGTTATGGTAAAAGAGGTCAAATGAAGCCTTCAGTCGACTCTTACTCTGAAGAAGAAAGCAAGTGTTCTGTCTATCGGAAGTATCCTGCCGATCTTGCCCACAAGATACACACTGTGAATCATATGGATGAGAATGATGGAGAGCTGGACACACCGATAAATTACAGCTTGAAGTACTCTGATGAGCAATTGAATTCTGGCCAGCAAAGCCCCAGCCAAAATAGCAAGTGGCTAAGATCTAAACGTTATGATAGTGATGCTAAAAGGCCTGATCAGAAACCTGCACAACCTCAAACGCCGGGTTATCCTCTGTATGCAGATAGTAGTTGTGACAATGAAGAAAAACGCATTAAATATCAAAGATTTGTGCAGTCAGAATGCTCTGCAGGTTTCAGGCCAAGAAGCTCTAACAGTTCAGAGCAAAGTCGGGGAACTTCCATTCAAGGGATTAACAACACTTTCAATCAGACGGTGTGTGTCATAGATGATTATGAAGATGACAAACCAACTAATTACAGTGAGCGATATTCTGAAGAAGAGCAACCTGATGATGGTCAGCCAATGAATTATAGTATTAAATATAGTGAAGAGCTCCACCATGAAGATCAACCAATCGATTATAGCTTAAAATATTCTGAAAATACCCCCTCCACCCAGAAGCTAATGTTTGGGCAGTCTAAATCAACTCTTCAGAGCACTGTAAAGGATCATACGACCCAAGGGAAAAAGGCATCCACTTTAACGTCACTGAAAAATTTGTGTCGGCAAAAGCAACCAAACTCATCTGCTCAGCTGCAATCTGTGGCAAATAAGGTAAATCAAAGAACCTCTACAAGTAAGGTGTCCTCTGTTACTACAGAGACATTACAAACTTATTGTGTTGAGGACACACCAATTTGTTTTTCACGAGGCAGTTCTTTGTCATCTCTGTCTTCTGCTGAGGATGAAATTGAAGACAGGGAGACCAGATCAAGAGCTGCAAGCCATTATCCCACTTTGCCTATTACTGACAAGGAGGCAAGTGGCATTTTGCATCCAGACCAGTCTACCTCTGAGAATAAGTCAAGTTCACAGTTTGTTCGTGTGAAATCTCGAAGGAATCAAGGTTCCAATCTGGATGATGCATCAAGGCAGAAGGCTAATGATATTGCCTGTAGAACTAAATTCCCATCCAAAAGTGGTGTTCAAACCCCAAAAAGCCCTCCAGAACATTATCTGCAGGAGACCCCACTCATGTTCAGCAGGTGCACCTCTGTAAGCTCCCTTGAGAGCTTTGAAAGTCACTCTATTGCAAGCTCTGTGCAGAGTGAACCATGCAGTGGTATTGTTAGTGGTATTATTAGTCCAAGTGATCTACCAGACAGTCCAGGACAAACAATGCCCCCAAGTCGCAGTAAAACCCCACCTCCCCTGGCAAAACATAGGGCAAGAGTACCTCCCCATGCAGAGAAAAGGGATTTAGACCAGAGGCATGCAGTTGTATTATCAGAGATCCACAAGGCCCAAGTCCTTCCAGACAATGACACACTGTTGCATTTTGCTACGGAAAATACTCCTGAAGGCTTTTCATGTGCTTCAAGTTTGAGTGCATTGAGCTTTGATGAACCCTTTCTCCAGAAAGATGCTGAGCTGAGAATAATGCCACCAGTTCATGAAGATGACAATAATGGAAATACTCCTGAACCAAGTAGCATCATCACTGAAGCAC
Source organism: Pollimyrus isidori (assembly GCA_019775955.2). NCBI lineage: Eukaryota > Metazoa > Chordata > Actinopteri > Osteoglossiformes > Mormyridae > Pollimyrus > Pollimyrus isidori. Next base: position 7,490,482 of record JABFDZ020000044.1, on the reverse strand, counting down.
AAATAAATGAAGATAACTCTGAGATGTGCAGTGAACCAGAAAAGAACACACCGGTTGATTCTGATGATGAAGATGATACAGGTATATTGAAAGCTTGCATATATTTAGCCATGCCCACAAAACCTTCAAGAAAACCCAAAAAGCCAACCCCTACTACTTCAAGAATACCTGCACGTGCAACTTGTAAACCTAGTCAGCTTCCTGTATATAAACAGCGTGCCCCACAAAGTCGAGGCCAGCAAAGGCCATTTGGCTTCAGTAATGGTGAGGATACACCTAGAGTATTTTCTGTTGAGGGAACCCCTATTCATTTTTCAAATGCAACATCTCTGAGTGATCTAACAGTAGAGCCCCTGCCTAACGAGCTATCTAGTAATGAGACTTCTGTGAGTGGAGCTCAGAAAGATGTTTCAGAAGTGAGGAGCACTGAAGGAAATGTAGCATGCCAAAATACTCCAACATGCAACTCTACAGTAGATGATAAAAATGATGAAGGGGATGACATTCTTGCTGAGTGTATAAGTTCTGCAATGCCAAAAGGTAAAAGTTATAAGCCTCTCAAAGTAAGGAAAATTACTGATCAGGTGCGGACACCACATACGCTTTCTGGAAGTCAAACAAAACCGGAAGGAGAAAAGCCCACTTCCCCTGTAAAGCCGATGCCTCAAAGTTGTGAGTACAGGGAACTGGCTAAATGTCAGAGTCCATCAAGTAGTTTTCCTCAAGAGGTGCCATATCCTGATAAAATCAAGGGTTCTAAACAAATAGATCCAAAAATGGCTTTGAGGGAGCCTTCTAATAAACAAAGCAGTGATGCAAAAATGCAACAGGCCTTTGCTTTTGATTCTCCTCATCATTACACTCCCATAGAAGGAACTCCCTATTGCTTCTCACGTAATGATTCCTTAAGCTCTTTAGACTTTGAAGATGATGATCACGATTCATCAAAAGAAAAATCTGAAATCCGAAAAGGGAAAGAGAATACAAAATCAAAAACCGTACATGAGCGGTCCTCCAACCACCCAGATACTGGCAGAAAACAGATGTTCCTAAAGACCCCTTCAAAGACTTTAGTAAAGCCAGAATCCTTTCTGGAGGTATCAAAAGATCATTCTTGCCCTGTATCAGATGAGAAGCAGAATTTTGCAATTGAAGACACTCCTGTGTGTTTCTCCAGAAACTCATCTCTTAGTTCACTGAGTGACATTGACCAGGAGAACAACAATAAAACCCCGCATCCGAAAGTAAGTCTTGAGTCCCAAGGTGAAGTAACCAGACCTCCAGCATCTGGTTATACCCCAAAGGCTTTTCATGTTGAAGATACCCCAGTGTGCTTCTCAAGAAATAGTTCACTTAGTTCTCTTAGCATTGATTCAGAGGATGACCTTTTGCAAGAATGTATCAGTTCTGCTATGCCAAAAAAGAAGAGGCTACACAGGGCAGCAGGTGAGAAGCATGAGACAAATGATGGTAAATGTATGACTGGTATTTTACTAGAAGACACTGATCTACCATTGGATCTTGGAGACATAGATAGTCCAATTTCAGAGCAAGCTCTTTCGCCAGATTCAGACTCCTTTGACTGGAAGGCCATTCAGGAAGGCGCCAACTCTGTAGTTTGTAGCCTCAATCAGGCTGCAGCCAGCCTCTCTAGACAAGGGTCATCTGATACAGATTCAGTATTGTCTTTGAAGTCTGGCATCTCTGTAATATCTCCCTTTCATTTAACACCGGATCAAGAAGAGAAGCCACCTTCTTCCAACAGAGGGCCTAGAATATTGAAACCTGGGGAACGCAGTACTTTAGAATCAAGAAAGAAGGAGGAAGAACAGGCCAAAAGCCTTAAAGGGGGAAAGAAAGTATACAGAAGTCTCATAACTGGGAAGCCACGAACAAACACTGACAGTGTATCCTCTCAGCAGAAAACATTTATTCCTGCTGTCTCACGTGGCAGGGCAACAATTCAAAGTCCTGGTGTGAGAAACCAATCTCCCAGCATGAGTCCAGGCCCACAGAAAACGCATCCCAAAGGTGTTGCTGGGTCATACTCACAGGGGAATAGTAGTGCTAAGTTGCCGCGGAATGTCAAAGAACCACTTAAATTAGATCCTATTCCACCTAGTGAGCAACAGAGTTCTCAAGGAGGATCAAGTAAGACTTCTTCCCAGTGCAGCTCCAGAGATTCCACACCATCAAGACCATCTCAGCAACCCTTACAATCAGTAAGGCCTATAAAATCAACTCATGCTTCTATTTCACCTGGCAGGAATGGCAACAGATTATCTCAAATACCACGTGCATTGTCTCCAGGTTCATCCAAGTCACCAGGTACTGGCAGAATGATGTATACTTCTCCTGGTAGACAGAACCAAATTATTCCAGCTAAGCAAAGCTGTATTCCAAGAAGTAGTGGGATTCCCAAGAGTGAGTCTGTTACAAAAGGTCTAAATCATGCTGATGCTGCAGGGTCTTCGAAGTCTGAGCTGTCAAAGATGTCTTCCTCAAAGTCCAGTGGAAGCGAGTCTGATAAATCTGAAAAGCCTGCTCTAGTGCGCCAGTCCACATTCATCAAAGAAGCACCAAGTCCAACACTTAAGCGAAAGCTGGAAGAGTCCGCATCCCTTGAGTCTTTGTCTCCCTCTTCTAGGACAACATCCCCAAATCAATCACAGTCTGACACTGTTTCCAGTCCATCTTTACAGGATATCTCCGTAGCTTCTTCTAGGCAAGGAAGTTGCTGGAGGAAATCTCCACGCAGTCAGCATTTTGAGAATGGCGATGGGCGATGTGTTAAACAAAATGGTCCCCGCTCCCAGTCTGAAAGCCCTTCCAGACTCCCAGTTAACAGATCTGGTACATGGAAACATGAGAATAGCAAACATTCTACATCACTACCTAGAGTGAACACTTGGAAAAGAACAGGGAGCTCCTCTTCCATTCTCTCTGCCTCATCAGAATCGAGTGAAAAGGCAAAGAGCGAAGATGAGAGATTGGTGTTAAGTCCAGTGCGTGGAAAGAAGTCAAGTAAAGAAGTTACCACTCCTTTAAAAGGAACATGGAGGAAAGTGAGAGAACATGAATCTTCTACTTTAGTTAAGAGTAAATCCCAGGGTTCTTCAGATAATGCTTCAAAGCCGTCTACACCTCCAATGGCACCAGCTGTCTCAAAGACAGAGGATGTATGGGTGAGAATTGAAGACTGTCCAATCAACAATCCACGGTCTGGGAAATCTCCAATAAGCAGTACACCTCCAGTGACTGACAGGATGACTCGCGACATGCCTGAAATCAGTCCAGAAAATTGTGAAGTGCAGCCTGAGCCAACTAAGTCGAAAGAAAATCCTTCTGCATTTGGTTTTGAGAGTAATCTAAATTTACTTGCAAGAGCTAAGAAAGAAAAGAAAGGTGGTGAAGAGGTTAAGTCTGTAGGTCAGCCTAATGCTGTAGCTGAAACCCGAGAAATCCCGGCTGTCGATCGAACTCCTTTTGGGTCATCCAGCTCCACCAAGCAAGGTTCACCTAGTGGTGCCGTGTCTGCAAGGGTTACACCTTTCAATTACAAGCCAAGCTCAAGGAAAGGTGGTGCAGATGGCCTTGTGGTTCGCCCATCACAAATACCAACACCAGTGTCAACTTACTCAAAGAAAAGTGGTTCCAAGGAGAACCTTGTGGAGCCTGGTGGATCTGAGAGTCCCAAACCTGTTTCTGGGTCATACCTTGTTACTTCTGTTTAAAATAAAGCTTGGTTTAGGTGCTCTCTCTCTTACAGCTACTTTGCTAAGTTCTAAGCAAAGAATTGTGTATTTTTAAAGGTTACCATTACATTTAATTAAGGAACAGCGTATTTGCTGGTAGAAATGTGACTAGTGCACTTTGTCAAAGGGTAGGTCTTTTTGGAGAGTACTGTAAGCATATTTGTACTGTACAGAATTTTTAAAAATATTTAATTTCCTGTCTTGCTTGGCTTAAACATTCTAATTAAAATGTCTTGATGTTCTTTTAAAATGCCATTATGTGCATTTGTTTTATACCTATGTTTAATTGGTGAATTATGATTATGTTGCAATACATCAACCCTTTTTTATTCTTGCATGAACTTGTCTGTATTTCTTAAAGTATCGTGCTCACCTTTATGTCAATTAGTAGCTATAGTGTACAAAACCTCATTCTGTGCTCTGAACATGAGCTATAACCTTACAATGTTGCTTCAGAACCTTAAAAGTAGAATTAAAGATGTAGACTGTTCTTTAATGAGATGGTTGCTCCATTTAAAAGGATGTTTTAATTCACTTTAACTGAATAGTGAACACTAAAATCTGAGTAATTGATATGTTCCTTCCTATTGTGGCTATTTCCCCTGTATTCACCGCTATCGTTGTTAGAGCATGGTATATGCAGGAATGGCTCTGCCAGACTATTACAAATGTGAATTACTGAGACTTCATGCAATAACGTTGGAAAGGTTGATTATTTAAGAAGATTGTCACAAATGATATGTTGTAGAACACCATAATAAATGAAGGCTTTTGGTGCAAAACTGACCGTGAAGTTGGTAGGCTGTGTTTACTGACTGTTTATTTCAGTCATATCCTGAGTTCACCTTCTCATTCCTGCTGCAACAGAAGTGGGGGTGGGAACTGCTTGTGGATGATAAGAGGCATTAAGGAAAAGGTGTGAGCCCTGAAATGCTCTGGTACATCAAAAACACCCAGGCACATTATCTGTTAGCACCTGTTTCAACACATCATCTACCCAGACTTGTGCAACACCTTCTGTATAGTGCCAGGAGTTTTTCAAGCCCCACTCACAGGCAGGGATTTATAGTGTACTATCCTTCAGTAGAAAGGCATGGTATACTATCCATCCATGGCACTATGTACAGATAACCTCTAACAAAGCAAATGTTGATGAAACTGGAGAATTTGATTCTGCATAGGTAACGCGTCATAGCAGCGTTAATTCAGCAGACATGGATTTGGATGTGCAAATCTAGCGACTTCAACATATTCCGTATTATCTGTGCATAGCAGAAATCATGTTGCTCATTTTTTTAAGGGTATCTGCTCTTTTCTGCCATCTAGCTGTTGACTGCGGGAATGTTCACATGCATGAAAACTCTACCCTGGTGTTTTTTATACTATGAGGCACACTGGTGCCAGGTTATTGTGCTGCTAGAAATGCTTCCAGATACAATTCTGTTCTTCACATGAGGCATAAATGCCAGATTTGGTAACATAAAGTGCACCATGTGAGTGTCTGGGGTTGTCTTCCCCATTGAAGGTAAAAACACCTTACAATTACCTAATGTTTTTCAACCATGTGGAGACTAATGCAGTGGCAGAGTGTTCGTAGTACCACTCAAGCCAAATATCAAGACGGAAACAAGTCATGACTCCATACCTGCAGAGTCTCTTCATATATGCTTTGGAAACTTAATAATTTCAAGAAATGTGTGGCCGTATTTCAAATAGCATGAGAGATATGCATTGCTGTACCCAAGGCACTAACAGAAACACATGCAAAACTTCATGCATGAAGCTTTGTCATTAATCAAAGGTATTCTTGGTGGAAACGAACATCGTATTCAGCAGTCCAAATCCCCTTGTCATATGGGTGCAGCAGATTGCATCCTGAAGAGTCGATGGGAGACCGGCACCCAGTGAAATGTCACACTGTCAGAAGCACAAATGCTTCTATCCATCCCTTTTTATATATGTTTTAAACAACCCCCTCCATTATTTTCAGAATCCCAGACCAGTGCCGTGTCTAATGGGTCAGATTAGTTATACACCTTGTGTCATCCTATGATCCATGACATGCATTATCAAATATCTTAATAATTAGATGCTTATGAAAATTGCACCAAAGTTGCATAATTTATCTACAAATAGGTCCTCAAAAACATGTCACACGCTATGCGATATTTATGATATAATAGTCTTTTTTTCATGGTTCCTGCACTGTTATATTAACCTATACAGTATCAATAAAACAATAGGTTTATGAAGGTCACTGCTGCAGGAATGCAGGAATTTATTTATTTAGTTATTGACTTATGTTTATTTAGAATAAACAGAATAGGACTTGTAATGATTCTCCAAAGCAGTTACCCAAGATAAAGAGTTTATTTAGTAATGGGCAGACATGACCAAGATTAATCCTTCTTCCACTGACATGTCATTCTGAATTTCTGCAGGTATAATGTATGCCTATAATTTTTCTACTTCTGTATCATGGCACAAAGATGTTTTCGAGAAATTGAATATAAACGTCTGCAGTCAAATTTGCACCTTCGGGAACTTGTCAATAACTGATCAGTTCACCACCAATTAGTCCAGTGTAAATCATCACAGCGCCACCTCCTTGGTGGTGTCTCAGCCTGAGCTCTTCACTCGGTGTCTGCCCATCAGCAGAGATCGAAAATCTAGCTTTACACATCTTGTTGGTCTTGATTTATTGGTGGCTCCAGAATCATCAAGTGTTTCTAAAAACTTCTTTTGATAGTCTTGCATAGTGAGGAAGAGCTTAACTAGTGAAACATTTTTCATTTTCCGCTTATCTAACCTTTTCCTAAGGACTCTCGATTCTGCTGCATGCTTCTTAATTTTGTAATTTTCTCTGCCAGTCATCCTAGCAATTTTAAGCATTAATTTGCAATCTCCTAAATTCTTAATGACTGTACAGGTAAATCTATTTTACGTCTCATAATAGCTTGGGTAACAAATTTGCGCAGCTTTATCAATACCGTGGCACAATGCAGTTGTAGGAAAATGTGCAAGGATGGTAGCATCTTTTATCCGAATTCTTTTATCATCTATCCTAACTTGCTCTCTATGTGATACACAGACAGGTAAGACCAACCGTAGCAGATGGACATAGCCGTAGCAGATCACCCTTGCACAATAATCAATTAAAATGTCTCAGATTATACAGATTACTGACATCCATGTCCTTGTAAAGAACAACTTGATAAGAGGGAAGGTGCTATAAAAGAACTCCAAGACTCCCATTTCCATAACAGTGTGGTATATAGCATAATGATTGTTTTCAGTGTTGGGCATTTCAGGTTCACACGCTACAAATCCAGACCAGGATTTTGTTTTTACCAACCAGTTCAGCATAAGGAGTCATGGTCACAGAGTATTCAGCTG
>JABFDZ020000044.1:7413757-7428025 GCA_019775955.2 Pollimyrus isidori | reverse complement strand
TGTCCCTCCTGAGGCTGCTACCCCCGCGACCCGAACCCCGGACAAGCGGAAGATGATGGATGGATGGATGGATGGACCCCCCACCACACACACAGTTGTATTGTTTTGCTGAGTGACGTTTAAAATAGGCTACCTAAACATCACCAGTGTGTTGTGAAAACATGATTCATCTAATAGTTAAGCAAGCGCACAAAAATTTATGAAACGCAGGTATTTTGTTTTCACTAGAATAAATTGAGTCCGCATAATAATGAATCTTAATTGTGACAGCACGGCAGACGCTGCTATTGTTCCATTCTATGCGTAAACGTCCGTGAAGGGCAGCAGTCTGGCAGAGGCGTTTCTTGCCCGTTTTTTTTTTTTTTGCTTTGCAGTGGAGATAGTCGCTTCGTGGCCATTAAAGCGCGTCTCTCCCACCCTGGCTGTTCCGTGACGTCGGCGTGTAACTTACGCAACCGCTTCTCTGCTGAAGGGAGCTGTATTGCGCGATCATGTCACGGTGCAGAGCTCGGTGCGGATGAACCACTATGTTTCAGGCTCACCTTTTAATACCCCTTGTCTTCACTATGAAATCTGACTTCTAAAATCGTCTCATAAATATTCAGTCTTGTTACCGTAAGTCATTTTTTTGCATTTCATTCTCACCCCGAAGTAATTCTATTGATGATCATGTTATGCACAGTATTTTATTTATATGTATTGCCGGTGTTTATAATATGGTTCCCTATGAAATATGTTGTGTCTGTTAAAAATTCATTTCCTTCACAAATGCGATTGGTTTACTTCTTATAAAAGCTTTTCATACATGAAGTTTTTGGTTTCGGAGAGCGATTCCGGTCCTGGTATGTTGAAATAAATGAACGATCACACGTAAAGAAGCACGTCGTGTCCACGGCGTGACCTCTCATGTAATGTTGCAAACATGAAATATCACAGTATAACTGCGAATCTACACGGACGCGCATAGTGTATTTTGTCGCTGTTTAGGTGGGGCGATGTACATGTTTATACTGAGAGGAAAATATACCTTTTAGCGGATCCCTGCGCATCTTACATGCAGACTGTATGGTAGGTCCGTTTTACTGCCTCGCAAGGGCATACGAAGGTTCGTCGCAAGTGTACAACTGTGAGATCTGTTGTTCAAATAATAATTGATATTTTTTTTGGGATTTAAAAGAATATTGTGTTTGATGCAATGTTGCAGCTTATTTACGGTTATATCAGCGCTAGCCCGTAGGTGGTACGTTTCAGACGCTGGTATCTTTTCCGTCTTTGTTATGCACACGTCTTTAAATGGCATTCAGACTGTTCAGGGCAAACATCATAACACATAAGATCATACTATCTATTTTTTATAATTGTATAAGATTTGTAACGTTGAATATGTGAATGTAATTATTAACTGTAACAAATACTACACCATTGCCAGTTGTATACAAACCATATATATCATGTAGAAGATCCAGTAAACAGTCACATGGCTCCGTTTTCAAGTTTAACTGTATTTTATTTTTTCCTACCTAAGGCTCCAGAGGAACAATGCCAGAGCAAAGCAATGACTACCGGGTGGTGGTGTTTGGCGCTGGGGGAGTCGGTAAGAGCTCCTTGGTCATCCGCTTTGTGAAGGGGACCTTTCTAGAGAGCTACATCCCCACCATTGAAGACACCTACAGGCAGGTGATCAGCTGCGACAAGAGCATCTGCACTCTGCAGATCACCGACACCACAGGCAGTCACCAGTTCCCTGCCATGCAGCGCCTCTCCATCTCCAAGGGTCACGCCTTCATCCTGGTCTACTCCATCACCAGCCGACAGTCGCTGGAGGAGCTCAAGCCAATTTTCGAGCAGGTCTGCCAGATCAAGGGTGACGTGGAGAACATCCCTATCATGCTGGTGGGCAATAAGTGTGACGAATCCCAGAACCGGGAGGTGGAGACCAGCGACGGAGAGGCCATGTCCAGGAAGTGGAAGTGTGCCTTCATGGAGACGTCGGCCAAGACCAACCACAACGTCAAGGAGCTCTTCCAGGAGCTGCTGAACCTGGAGAAGCGGCGCTCCGTCAGTCTGCAGATCGACGGCAAGAAGAGCAAGCAGAGGCAGCAGGCGGAGAAGCTGAAGAGCAAGTGTGTGCTGATGTGACGGGACTGTGGTCAGGGCTCTGGAGACGTCACTCAGTCACTCCATGGAAGGTCGATGCGAAATGCCAACATCAGGAACGCCGAGAACGTCCTTCAACGAAAGGTGCAAGGCAGTCAAGCAAAACAAAAACCCAGATACCAAAACACTGAGAGGCTTCTGAATGACAGCTCCATGCTCGTTTGCACTAATGGAAGAAATCCTGTTTTATGCCCCATCCTCCATTGCGTTCCACACACCCTTCTAGCACTTCCAGGGAGATGTTTGCAGTATGCGTGAATAGCGAATCAAAATGAAGAATGAACAGTGTGCTCGTGATTCCTAGTTAGTCCACGTGGGCTGTACAGTGCTTCTGAAATAAGGGCAATATCTGTGCTGCTTCGGAAAAACATTTCATTTGGACTGAAGCTTAATTTGAACACTTTAGTGTTAATGTGCAAAGACCAGTCCTTGGGAAGAATTTTAAAATCACTTTACACAGGAAGGATCCAGTAAACATTTAATTTCAAGGCACTTTTGACAAGTACGTTCCTATATTATTCTTTACTTCTGACAGTAGTGCCAGGTTTTCAAAATACAACAGTATAATTAAACTCTTTACCAATTCAGATGAAATCCTTATATACAGCTTGTTTAGCTCATATGGAACGTATATATAACGTTTTGGAGAAATGCTTGGTTTCCACAATGATGCATGCTTTCAAATGGCTCAACAACTTACGCTGAGTCCTGCTGACCTTTGACAGTGATGGCCGTTACATGTGCATGATATTGTAGGGCAGGCACAGGAACAAGACTACATTTTAATTATCAAAGGTCAGTTAGAGGTCAGAGTAGCGATAACAGCAGTTTGAAGGTATGAACTAAGAAATGCATCAGCCCATGTCGTGTGGGTGAAAGTGGGGTTAATCACAGAAATAATTTGGTGCAAGTTGACAGGAACACTGGTGGGCAATACGTGGACATATGGCAAAAGTATGTTCCTAGATTTTTGTTCAAAACGTCTATCAATTTAATGTGATGTGTCCATATAAACAAATATCAGTGTAACAAATAACCTGTAGAAGGACTACAATAACAAAGGTTATAGTTAGATCTAGTATGATTTTGAGTAGTACAAATCTTACAATAGACGATTCCAGTGGAATATTGCTACTAAATCTAAAATGAAGGATAATAGAAGTTGTCATGAACCTTCTTCATAACTGGTTTCTGGTAAGCTATAACCTTAATGTGTAATCAGTGTTTCTTTGTCTAACCCTTTACTCCTTGGTCATTGAAGTATCAACTGTTTAAAGTGTGTTTAAAAAAAGTGAGATCATCGCAGAAAATCACTCCTGTAGTTCAGTAGAGTTAACTGCTAAAGATACAATTTAGGCACTATAGACAAAGAGCATTAACACACTGATTTGTGTGCATAATATGAGTGTTTATAGAATAATATAGTATCATTGTATATGAAAATACAGGTACTGTTAAAATGCTTCCATGTATTTAAATATCCAACAGTATGTGCTTTACAGAATTATCTTTAGTTTGTTTTCATGTATGCTGCTACATATTCAAGATATTGTTTTTTGGGATGATTCTGGTATTAATTACAATGCGGTTTAACTGCATAACCTTGTAACTGCACTTCACTTTCATGTTTGCTAAAACATTATTTAATATTTATATATGATGATGGGGTGAGATTGTTTTTTTAATTATTTTTTTAAGAGGAACGAAGGTTTTCTTTTTTGACTTTCGTGTTGCTTTAAATATGCATTTGCTACTTAGGGGGTGCTATTTATTAGCCTGTATTTGCGTGGGTTAAACAGCGCAGGAAACTAGAGAACTGTAGAAAAAGTTTAAAATCATTTATGATGAATAGCTTTAGTCCAATTAGATAGCTTTGTTCCTAGGAATAACTTCACTTTGAGCGGACTTAGACGCGAATGAGCTGACATAATGCGTTTTCTCTTCGCGTAAGGGTCTTACATAGCTTGTATTTTAACAGAATGCTCTTACTGCATGCCACTATTATCAGACTCTGGATATGGAAAAATATGTCCTATTACCGTCTGTTCCTCTCTGGTAGTATGAAAAAGAGAGCACACTGTTAATGGATATAATAATTATTTTTAAGCACAGTGCTTATTGCATTCAACTTGGAGAAACAGCGACCTCTACCCATACTAACCCAATCTCCATTTTCTGTAGGCTGTAGGCGTTTTATGGGCGAAGTTGTGTTTTTCACAGTCAAGTGCAGGGAATTGAACGTAAAACATCTATTGCCTGCGTTTTTCAGACATAGACTGTTCACATATTGATAAGCACAACTAGTGTTTTTAACAACCTTTTCCGAAAATTATATTAAACATGTCAAAATGGTTTTTCTTTGAACGAGAACATATGACACATCTCTATTTTTCTAAATTGTTTTGTAGCTTTGTACTGATAAAGGCTCACAAAATGATACAACTCAAGTATTTACTAATGTAGACCTACTGAAATAATTTCATAGTACCTTCTTCTGATTTTTGGTTGTTGTTTTAACTAGGTGCAATATCAAGTGGTGAAGCTGTGAATTGTTTTTTCAGACATAATTAATAAATTAAATTAATTAATAATTAATTTATCTGACACTTTTATCCAGAGGGTGAGCTTGGTGCAATTTGGCGATGTGGGGAAGAGAGTTCTTGGTAAAGTTTTGCAAACTTTGCATGATCATCTGTAATCAAAAGACACCCAGGGTGTACGGGGGTCATCTTGGTAAATTTTGCAGTGCTCCCCACTACTGGTTTCATTTTATATATGTTTGCTGGGATTTGATCCCACAAACCCCTTTGCATTGTTAGCGCAATGTGCTACACACATTCTTCAGTAACACATTAGAGGCAAGCAACAGCAAAACATTTTAATCCAGTCAGATGAAATATTTCCCTTTATTGGTTGGGAGAATGTATAGATACTGTGTGATCATGTTCTTAAAACTGCATGGTCACTTTATGTGTGAGATTTCAATCAAGTACATTTAACCATGTAAAGTTCTGTTGTGTAACAGATAAATGTTTTTAAAATAATTCACAACGTGTACACATTACAACACATAGTTTTAAGTGACAATTTGGGTTCTTTTCGTTAAGAATAATTCTGACATATACTGTAAAGAAACTACTGATGTGCTTGACATATCAAGATTGTGGAACGAAAAAGGCACAATTTCGCAGATTAAAACGTAGATGGTCAGCATTATTCGCTTTTAAGGTCGCCTGTAACTCCAAGTAAGCTTGACCTATCAATACCTTATTATTCAATCCAGACATATTCATGTACGTTTCCTTGAGAAACAAGTAGAAAGATATTTTAACTCATTAAAAAAGAACAAGTAGTCTTGTAAAAATACAATGATATAAGTTCTAATGTATACAAACGCCTCATTATTTTCTGTTGTTGAGTGCTTATTATCTGAGGTGTTTAAACAGTAGAAAACTAACAACTAATGACATGTTTTATAGTTCTATATAGAATCAGGATTGCCGAAAGGTTTATATTTTCTTGTGTATATCATGGCACAAAATAAAGATAAATATGCATTTCATTCAGAATTTGCCTATTTATTTAGTCCAGGTATTTTCTTGCAGCTTACAATTCTTACATTTGATTGAATTTTGAAGTAACAACGTAGCATCATTCAGTTGAGCAACCATTTGGAAAGCCAGTAGTGGAGAAATCAAAATGCACTTGAGTTTGAGAGGGCTGGATTAATAGGGGTGTAATGATACAGTATACTCACGATTCCATTCAGTGAACGATTCCAAGCTCATGGTTCGATACACCCACAAACAAAATAAGACTGGGAGAAAAAGAGCTCACTGACATTACTTTCTTTTTAGCATGTACATAACAAAAAATAAAACTATTTTTTCCTTGTTCTGCAGACTCTAGTGCAAAAATGCAAAAATAAAAATCTCATAAGAAAACTGAGATTATGCCTACTGCATCCTCTGGTGTTAACATTAATAAATGAGTACCGGTACTTGCAGTGCTGCAGTCAGCGCTACAATGAGTATCGTCATGCTTTCCAGTCCCGAAATATCATGCCACGGTGCATTGTTACAGCCCTATATATGCAAACACACCTCCTTCTACCAGCAATATTTTAGTGTGTTTTTGACTTGCACCTCCATTTTAAACATACCACTTGATTACACTTGGTCTAAAACGGAGTCTTCCTTTGGAAAGCAGCCACCTTACTAACCCAATGCATTTTCACTGCATTTGATAGCTTATTTTGCACCTTGTTTTGCCCCGAATTAAATTTTAATAGTGTCCTTCAGTTTCTAAACATATAATACAATTAATTTTCACAGGCTGTAATTGACTCTTGTCTCTTGACTAAATACAGGCAGTCCTACTACAATGCATCTCACCCTGAAAATCTGTTTTATTGTAATTGATGTATTAGTACTAAGTGCAACGTTTTATTTAACACCGCAGCTGACTAGACTGGAATACGCCACTGGCACAGCTTGTTCCGAAACTTCCCATCAAGTCAGAGAACCCAAATCCCATTTGTCGCTTTTGGATCCTGCTGCTCGCTACCCCTTCATCACCACCTAACGTTCTGGAGGAGTTACTAATATGCATCTGCTTTGCAAAACAGTCAAGAACCTGAAGCTAATTTCAGGGCAGCTATTGGCCACATAGCTTGCATGGAGGTCATATGAATCACATTTCTTTCCAGTCAAGCTCATACTGTCCCACAGCTCGTGCTTGACATCTTCCAGGCTTCTGCAAGGGCCCTTCTGTGAGAGAGCAGCAGTATTAAACATATGGAATAGTTGGGGACTGTGAGTTTGAAGTGACTGCGAGTTTGAAGTGAGGGCTTCATGACAGAGATTCAGACATGAGTGCCGAGGCTGGTGCATGGACTGAACTCTTTACAGCAGGATGACCTGGACACAGAGATGTTCTGCATCTCATGGGGCTGAGCTAAGAAGCTGGCAATCCAATTCGTGAGCTTCAGAGAGAGCAGCTTAGCTTTGATGGTGGTGTTCTCCTCTACCAGTGCCCTCAACTTGCTCTCCAAAACCATCTCATGGAGATACGGCTTCTCTCTCAAGTGTCTGGCCGCCTCATTGTTCTTCCTTCTCATCTCCCAGTACAGGTCATCCTTCTTCTAAGCTTGGAATAAACCACCTTTTCCTACTACGACACATACAGGTAGGAATTTTCATCTGGATGGATATGTTTGATAAATTACGAGTCCTTGCTTGCCCATTAGATTCTGATGCCACTGCAAGATAGAGAGAATTCTTCCTATTACTGGAATTGTCAGAGGACATTTTTTTTTCTTAATTGAGTGCATATTCACCAGAAGGGTAACATTCCTGCACATTTTTCGATGCTTTAACTCCCTAAAACGGGATTCAATCTGTTTGTGTCCAAACTACAAAGTTTGATTTCCAGGGCTAAAGCATCTACAGCAGGAAACATATAAACAATGAAAAGAACCTTAAACATTCCATTGTTGTTTTCTCAAAACTTCTGCTAAAATTAATACACTTTTACCTAGAAAACAGGGCATTACCTCCACCTTGTGGTTAAACACTAAACTACAGCTTAAATGTTTACGCATATTAATTCACAATAAAATCAAACATGCATACGCCTACACCGAATAACACAATAAAAGTGTATGTCACAAATTAATTTTATATATAGTATATACTATATAATTTGAAACTCTCGAAAACAGCAGAATGCACATCAGACTCGTCCTTCCAGGTGTTTTGTTCTCGAACTTGACAAGACTATCACCAAGTCAAATCACTACCATGCACTCGTAAGTCGTAAATCGCACAAGTATTTACTAATCAATGTAAAGCAGATATGCCTAGAGACAAAGCGGGATTCGTTTTGCATTTACATTACTTTAATATTCTCAAAATTTTGCAACTTTTGTTGACAAAGTCAAAGTAGCCTACTTCGTTCGGTTCCACCTGTACACAGGTGGCTTCCTTTCACGATAAATTTCAATTTACCCATTTCCGATGTTCTTAATTTTACACATATTAATATCGCAAAATATTATTGATATTATACTGTATACTATACTATTACGTCGCCTCGCCTTGCATTCCCACTCGCAAAAAGACATTGTGTAACCTTCAATAGGAACGTGGGAACCGGGGGGAACTTTTCTCCCCCCAACATTCATTTTGATTAATCACAACTCTTCCAGTGTACACACCTTTGTATTTTCGTTACAATACCCTGCTCCCCCCTAAGTCGTTGACCCTGAATATGGCAAGCACTAAAATAGCCCACCGGATCGAATCCTCAAAAGTTCGAGGTCTGATCGAGTTTTTCTCATAAGAAATAATGGAAAACCAATTCATTGGTTCCCGGTCCCCAAAATTACACCTAAATGTTTTTTTGGGTTTTTTTTTACATTTAACCACAAAATGACCAGAATAAACAATAAGAGCATTTTTCCATTATGGCTTCCAAAACAATAAAGATCTTACCGCAACATTACCCCTTTTCTGCCCTGATCGTCCGCTGCTTCCGTGTGCTACGCCCCTTCGTTAACCTCGTGTAGGATCCCCATGTGATCAGCTGTTTCTGGTTGTTCTCATTAGTCCTCTGTATTAAGTCTGTGTTTCAGATTGTTTCCCCAGTCCGGTCATTGGGTGCGTTCGACTTGCTTACAGGGCTAAAGCAATGCATTCTGATCCTAACGCAATGCATTGCGACCTCTCACCCCTGCACAAACTGGAACCGCCTCCGTGACGACACATCTTTGCTCTTACTGCATCATGAGTTTAGTTACAATCCCAGGCAGTTATGATGAGTAATCAGCTATTTCTCCCGAATGTCACATAAAGCAGTGAGAACTGGATTTTAGTTAATTTACCTGGTAAAATTAAGTTTAAATAAATGACATACAGTAAATGATCTAATAGTACACGTAAGTTAGTGGTTTATTTAATATTAGTTACTGTATTGTTGCGCTGGTTTATTTGGTTAATCGTCCAGTCTGTGAAGAAGGCATGCAAGTAAGAATTGCATTGTAGTATGACTCGTTTCCTGGCGCATACAATTTATATTAGGTCAGTGTTCACGGTTCCACTTATGATATTCAGATCGAGTACTAGGTCAAACTGGTTTGCTCGACTTTCAAGAAATTCGAGTTCTAGTGAGTTTGAAAATCGAGGTACCACTGTATTTTATTGCATGCCGAGAAGAAATATTTTATTGCCTGTATATAATAAGCAAAGCTGAGAATGATGAATGCATGTAAGGCTGTAATAAATATCAAAGTTTTGCAAGAAAAATGATTCTAGACGTGGTACAATGTATGTCACAAAAAGTCGCCTCAGGAATAAGAAATAAAAGGAATAAGAAAAAAGTGGGTAGGGCTGGGGGGAGTGATTGTCGTACCATATACAGTACAGTGGACCGTCGAGGTACGACTGGCCTGACATATGAACGACTTGCGTTACGACCAGAATTTTAGTTTTGACTTAAGACCAAAGTCTTGAGATACCACCCATATGCCAGTTGAGGCCAAAATGTGTATCCAATTGTGCATTTTGAAACAAAGACCCAAGATGCCCCAAAAAGTGTTCGCAAGCGTCAGTCTGAGCCCATATATATATATACGCCTGTTTGTGGATGTAACTTTGGTCAATGTGAGTATTTCAGGCACATTTTATAACTTTTTCATGAATACACTATAGGAAAATTATTGGTGATTCTAGTAAATTGCGTGCATTACACAACCCTTTTTTATTACAAAAACGTTATGTAATGGGTGCTTCTGGAGGTTTGGAATCCATTATGGGTATTCCAATAAAATAGTCTTGACTTACGACCAGCTGGAGTTACGACCAGCCCTCGTGATCAAATTGAGTTTATAAGTGAAGGGTCTACTGTACAGTATGTGATCTAATTGTGGATTAGGACCCTGAATTTGAGGCAGAATTGGTGCTGTACTTCAAAAGGTTAGTTTAACATGTGACAGTTTGCTGAGAAAACAGACGTCCAGTTGTGTAAATGAGTCTGATTCATCTAGAATTGTGTTTGGTCATCCTGCACAATCTCTTCTGCAGGTGGTGCAATCAAGACCTTGTCATCTTCTGAAGTTCTCACTCACACTGGATGTGTGATAGGTGCCTGTCTGGCCCTGTCCCATATGTCTTGTTCTCATTTGGTCAGCAGGTGTTGCTGTTCATCCTATTTCCTCCTCTGACCCTAGTGTGTTTTCCTACTCCATGGGCTGTCATGCGGTTTGGCCATCATCCAGACTGTACTAGCTGTTATCTGTGTATAACATTTTGGTATTTTATTTCTCTTGGTTTATTACACATGTGTATTCCAGTTACAGTCCCTTGTGTTTACTCCCTGCTCCCTGGTTGTATTATGTTCAGTTTTCCTTGTTTTGGTTTCTCTTGGAGTTTGAACCTGCTGAATCCATTAATTGACCTCACCTGCTCCTTGTTGCCCCTACTACCTTATAGCCCACACCTGCCCCAAGTTATATGTTGTTTTCAGTGTATTTAAGTGCCTGCCTTTGTTCAATTCCCCAGTTAGTCATCATAGTTTTTACTATGTGTTTGTAATGGTGCTGTTTCCCTATGTTCCTACTTAGTTACCCCGTGTTACTTTGTAGTTTCCTATGGTCCTACCTACCCTTGGCTTTATTTTTCTTGGTGTTACTCTTTACCTCAATGTAATTTCTATCTCCCCAACCCCCCAGGGTAAATGATTGGATGATGGCTGGTGAACGACTCATGGCATACAGTGTGATTCTTTTTTGCTGGCCCAACACTTCGGTCACTGTTTACACATAGACTATTATGTTGTCCCCAATGCAGCTGTGCCACACGGACACAGGCGAGTGGATCTGTGGCCACAGCAGAGCTGTCAATCCGATGGACAATTTTGGCAACCAGGGCGCTGACTTGACGACCAGTTTCACTTTGCTGCCAGGGGGCAGAGGGGCAGCAGTGACGCTCGACTAGTGCGCCATATCAGCTATTACCTATAAAAGATGTCTGTCTTGGGTTCCTTCAAACCACAGCTAGATAAGATTTTAACAACGCTGAGCTATTAGTGAAGTTCTCCCCAAGCGAGCTTGCTGGGCCGAATGGCCTCCTCTTGTTTGTATGGTTCTTATGTTCTTAAAACATTATGCATTGTCAGCTGAGTTAACGGAGGACCATCCTCTCTAGATGTTCAATATAATATTTCTAAAACACTTTTGTGAGTTTCCCTTTAAAAGGCAACTTAGTTATATGTTCATTGGAATCTATATTTTACAGAACTGGTGAGTGGAGTGGTGGCTCTGAAGCTAGCAATGTGTACTGCTAATCAGAAGGTTGCTGGTTTGATTCCCATGAGTGCCATAACTGATCTTACTCCATTGGGCACTTGAGCTGCAATTTCTTTGTCCAGGGTATGTTGTTAATCTACATCTAGCCCTGCAAGCAGGTCCTCCTACTTAGAGAAAATTTGGGGGTTGGTGGCAGGATGGGGGTGTGGGGGGGAATCTGTTGCACACAAATGCACTGTCATGGATCCAGGCGGGTTTGGCATGAGGGCAAGGTGGGTACAGGAAGTTGAAGACCCACAGGACAAATGGGGTTCCTTAACAGAAAACATAAGGGGTCAAAAATAAAAGGGAAAAACGATGATGGATGGATGGGAAGGCAAGCAACATACATTAATGACCCACTGGAGAACTAAACTCAGGCAGGAGTGAGAGAATTAATCATCCTGGAAGGGTGCTGGCCGATGAGCAATCAGGCAAATGCACAAGAACAGGCAACAGGTGGAACTAATACTTACTCAAACTAAACAGGGAAACTAGGAACTGACAAGGAAAACAGAATCTAACACTGGGGACATAAGACAGACAAGTAAAACACAACCAAGGCACAAAGCAAGAAACCAACACAGAAAACAAACCACAAAATCACAGGAACTAGGAAAACCGATGAAACCAATGAGACAAAATAGAAAAACACAGGAGGCAGGATTCAAATACACAACAGAGGTGTTAACTGGCAGCCACATGTTCAGCACACTGAGCCATGCAAGGAACAGGGGAAACACTAAAGACTTGGACAAAGGGGGAAGACAGGAAAGACTGGGACAAACAGGCGCTGACCCAGACAGGCACTGGGGTTCTCAATATAACTGAAAGTACACAAATTAAATTGTAGGTGTCATGGTGGCACAGTGAGTCACTATGCTTATCAGTTTGATTTACTATAAATGTTAGCAGTTTTTGTTATTAGTGGCCTGATGACCCATCCGTACCATTTTAAGCCTGATGAATATGCTTCACTAACAGATGCTATGACATGACTGTACGGTCCCACGTAAATAACACCTGTCTTATTATCTACTGTATATGCATATTTTTACCTCACTTGACCCACCCACACTGTACTATACACTTTTTTTGTTTATTTATGTGTTTATTTAATTTTGGGGGATTATTGTGCAGGGAATTATACTGTCACGCTCATGGATAACAAATATTCCCTAGGCGGATTTTATCTTATAATGGAGGACACTTTGTATCATGCACTTCAGCTCGTAATAAAGGGATTGTCTAGAGCATTTACTTTTTTAATGGGGTAAATAACTGCTAGTTTTACATGTGTTGTTATAGTATTTTTCATGCCTTCATAGTCTCTGACAGGACCATTTGTGGCTTATATATATGAATTATTATGAAGTGCAATAATCAACAAAAAAAGAATATATGAGTCTGTGTCTTGATTATACAGTACCTGTTTTTCTGTGTAAGCAGCTAAGTCGTTATTTTACTGTGATTCCAAATGAAAGAAACCCATTTCATTTTGAGTGAGCAAAAAAAAAAAAATATCTTACGGATGGATTTCGTAAAGCTTTGAAAAGCTTATCTATGTGTCCCCAGGCCTCTCCGAAGCCCAGGAAAAAGCAGCTTTGTGTGAAAAATCAGACAAACACACATTCAGTGATTCATTCAAATGCTGGGGTATGGATGAGTCAAACTCGCAACAGTCTACTTAACGTCCCTGGGGATTTAGTCAACATGCAGTTAGCAGTGGTTATGTCTTAGCCTAGCAAACTATATCAAATTTTTGTCATCTGTAAACAAGTGCAGCATGATGTTTTAGATTGATTGGCTGAGTGTGTCCACATAGTTTCACATGTAGCCAACACAACATATTGGCGATAAGGCAGTCAGTTCACACCACTGGGACTATGCACAGCACACTCACACACACATTGTTTACATCGTCGCTGAGTCCTTACCACACATTCTTTCCATATCGTATTTCATTCATCTATCCATTTTCTATTCATTTACCCTGGTCCGGCTTGCTGGGGAGTCTGGAACCTATCCCAGGCAGCTGAAAGCTGGGGTTCGCCCTAAATGGCATGCCATTCCATGACAGACTTAAAATTGAATTGTATTTAAGATATTAAATTTGGCATATTCTTGTTTTTTCTGAGCCAAGACCATTGCGGGTGGCTGTTTTACACCACGGTAGGCCCATGGTACCACTGAGCGATTTATTTTCAGCCCTACAGACATGTAGAGTTAATCCACTTTTAATTGATACAGTCGGTCAAGGTGGCAGCTGATGTTTCTCTCCCTCACGACGGCTCATCTCTCTTCTCCCTGCTCTCTCTTGTTGGTATATACAGGATTAAAAGTGTGCTTAAATTAAAGATTTGGATTCTTAGTTTTAGACGAAACTTTATTGTCATTGTGCTTAGCGCTGGCACAGAGCCAGTGCAATGCAGCTATCATCTAAACAGGTGCAAATCAAATATATGAATATAATACAATACATTTATTTTTTATATGGCACCTTTCACAATAATGTTGTCCCAATGCGCATTGCAGCGAATAGTGTTGGTTGTGTCTTAATTATTGCAAACAAAGCAGAGTGCAATGGAGTGTACCTTACATTGGTCAATGTTAAATTTCATCTGCCAGGTATCGGCCCAGTCACTAATTAAATCAAGATCCCGCTATAGCTGCTGTGCTGCTAGTTCAGTGTCTGCTACACCACCCACCTTGGTGTCATCTGCAAATTTCACCAGTTTACTGTATATTTTGGTGTCTATATCATTTAT
>JABFDZ020000044.1:7377806-7396156 GCA_019775955.2 Pollimyrus isidori | reverse complement strand
ACTCACACATGCACACCTACGGGCAATTTGGCAACTCCAATCAGCCTCAGCATATTTTTGGACTGTGGGGGGAAACCAGAGTATCCGGAGGAAACCCCACGACGACACGGGGAGAACATGCAAACTCCACATACATGAAACCCAGGCGAAGACCGAAACCCGGGTCCCAGAGGTGTGAGGCAACAGTGCTAACCACTGCACCACCATGGCACCCCCTGATTAAACATAATATATATTTTTAAAAAAATCATGTTAGTGTTGGAATTATTCAACAATTAAAACACTGTGTTTCTGGTAAGATTACTCGTGAGAGGATTATTGGCGGTGACATTTTCTGGTGTTTCTCTATATCTGTTAAAATAAAGGAAATGTGCAACACAAACTGACAGACCTCAGCAATGGGATTATAAAAGATGCTCTGCCTATTCGCGTGACAAGACTTGAATTCCTCACAGAATTGCTGTGTTATTCCCCTGAGCCCCCCCCCCTCCCCCAGACATACACACACACACAGATACACACCCACCCAAGACCCTGGATGTGGGCCCCCATCTGAACACCTCCACAACACTCCTTCGTTGTTTTCTTCTTTTTCGAAGCTCACAATTTGACGTGCAGCCATTTTAAACAGTTAATCTGTAAAAAAAAATCATGAAATAGGCATGCGAGTTATTTTTAGAGTGGGTTGTAGTTACCACTTTCTGTACTGTCTTCTTCTTACTATTGACCCATACCATATTGTGTTCCACCCCTGGTTCTCTGGGCACATATTAAACAGTATGTCTCCACTTTCACCACGATTGGTTATATTCACATCCTCACCAGTAGTGTATGGCAACAGGCTCCCAGTTCTGCAGCTTTGCTGAGCTTGGAAATCGCAGGAGATCATCATGGATCGCAACCTCTTAGATTCTTATCTGCTTCTGAGAGAAGCTGCCTGCTTCCCCTCTTCTGGAGAGAGCCAGCGCCCTCCAATGTTAATTGGATTCTGAGAGGCGACAGCATAGCGTCACCTGAAGGAGGCTTTGGGATGAGCCAGAAGGATGTCTGTGTCACTCTGAGGAGCAGCTCAGCGTGTCGACAGTTTGTGATGCTGACTGACTTTTCTGAGTTTTCCCTCGGGATCTCCCGGGAACTGGTGATACTTTGCTAGTGGCACACTATTATAATAGCAAAAAGTAATACGGTTCTATAACAGTAATAAACTATTGCCCAGGGTATTTGTGAATCTGCCGGGAAATGAATTTCACTGTCGATATTCTAGATATATTATTAGCTATACTTCCAAATTTCTAGATTTAACAATTAACATATGTTAAGTGCCATCCATCCATTTTCCAACCCACTTATCCTCGCGGGGGGTCTGGAGCCCATCCCGGAAGCAATGGGCACAAGGCAGAGAAGAACCCTGGATGAGGGGCCAGCCCATCGCAGACATATGTTAAGTTACAAAATGTTATTTTAGCATTGATAATTTCATTCTTAATAACTGTGGAAGACAACAAGTCAAAACCACTTATTACTGAAATAAGTAATAAGATACGATAGTAATTCTAACTAAATGCGAATTGAAATGCAAATGTAAATGACTTACGAATGGATGTTTAACCCAACACTGAAGATGACAGAGATCCTAATCAAAGAGCATCATTACATATACAAAAATGCAGAATACAGTGAATCAGGTGCATTTAATGATGCAGAGTCATAATGCCCGATCACTGTGAAAGGGAGAGGGCAGCTTAAGTGTCCTTCCTTGTGCAGGCATTGTGCTGGAAGGCCCCACGCTATTGGGCATCGTGGGGCTAATGGAAGCCTATGCAAATGAGACAGAACGAATGAAACAAACTGTCTTGGGAGCCTGAGTGGAGGATCGGTTGCTCTTTTGGCTTAAGTGTCACCAACTGAGACACAGCGTAAGCTGGCTGTCTGCCAGCTCAGGCAATTACCTGAAAAGGACAGCACAATAGGCGGGGGGGAGGGAGGTGTAAAACTGTCGGGTAGGATGTGAGAGACGCTTGCTGCCCATAGTGCTTCATCCTGATGACACATCGGGGAATGAAATGGGCAAGGTCGCTGAGAAAAGCTGAAGGAACACAAGACATTTCAGCATTTTCCCTGGATCCTGCATGTCTACCTGTAATCCCCAAATGCTATCCGGATTTAATTATTTACATTACAGCCTCCAGTGACCACCGGTCTTGTCCACAACCTGATTGTTCTGAACCTAATAGATCTGTTTGGTAGGTGTCCTGGTGGTGAATGTCACCTGGAGGAAACGGACCTACGTGGGCACCCTGCTGGACTGCACCAAGCATAACTGGGCTCCTCCGAGGTAAACTATGTTGAAGCTCAATGAAGGTCAATAATGTCTTATTTAAGCAGGGCTTCTTTAAGCTCAAATAAAGTAAGAAAACTCAAATCAGGGCTTGAAAAAGGACAGGATGAAGAATGTTTGTACGGTGATAAAACCTTGGTATATTTTGCTGATCGTGATTGACTGACCAATGAAATAAAGCATTATACATTAATCATCTTTTGATTGACCTGGAAAGACGTCACAATCGATGAGTTGGGCACCCCTGATCCATAGCCTTAGTCATGTATTAACAAAAATGCTTTGCCTTGAATATTTTTGTCCTAGATTTTGTGAATCCCCATCCAGTGACTTCGAGATGCGAGGTGGACGAGGCCGTGGGAAGAGGATACGGTTGGCTATCCCCAATCTCCCTGAGGCCGAATCCAGCTTCTCCAAGGTCAGGGGTCTGCCACACAAGTGCCGCGGTGGCAGCGTTCATGGCAAAGGTCGCCGGGCGAGCCTGAACCTCATTGGCAGCTGTCGGATACCACCATTCTTTACGGTGGAAGAGATCAAATCCAGCTCCATTATGTCCGGAAAACGCAAAAGCAAGTTGCCTGCAGATCTAGATCTGAATTTAGTCTCTGAGGATGTTAAATCTGGAAAACGGATTCGGGCAAAATCTCGGAGTGCCCCTTCCACGCCGCAGGGGAAGTCTGACACCTCATTCTTAGACCAGGGATGTTCTTCACCCACTCTCATAGACTGCCCCCACCCTAACTGCAACAAGAAATACAAGCATATCAATGGACTTAGATACCACCAGACACACGCACACCAAGACCTTGATCGTAAACTTGAATTTGAGGAGGAAGGAGAGGCTCGCGTTTCAGATTGCGAGGAATCTCTAAGCAACATCACCTTGGATTGTCCAGAGAGCACAGAGGGCCCTTTGAAGACAAGCACTCTGTTTAAGTTGGGTACGCTTGGGGTGCCAAGGAATAGGAGGGCGCCACTCAGCAATGATCAGCATAACACAACAAGCCCAAAAGTACGCAGGAATTCAGGGACCAGGGAGGGGGCAGCTGACGACCTTAGCAATCTGCCCATCATTTCCAACATGACTGTGCTGCTTGAGAACTGCCTGGTGACTGACAGGAGCTCCTCAACGGAGATGCCCAAGTTGGAGGCCGAGGGCTTGATTGAAAAAAAAGCAGCATGTGACAAGAACAAGAAGGCAAACGGAAAGGTTGACAAATGTTTGTCCAAGTCCAAGGCCACCAGGACTATTGCTCCTGCACCGCCTCCCCCCAAACTTATCGCAATCTCTACGGCTACCTTTACCAGCAGTAATGCAGGACCCGTTCCTCATCAGTCTTCGCCCACTGCAGTAGCTGGTCACATAGCAACAAAAAGCCCTCTGCTAAAACCCATCAGGCCTAAGTCGGGCAACATCAGTGAGTCAAGTCTGGTAACCTCGACCTTAGTCACCGGCAAGGACAGCAGGAAGAAAGAGAAGCACAGGTTTAAAGACAGAGAATGTAAAGAGAGCAGGAACCCCAAGATTGACACTAAACTCTTGAAATCAGACCTAGCTAAAGGAAAAGAGTTTCCAGTCAGTCTGCTAAAAGAGCACCTGAGCAAACAGGACGGGATCAGCGGCATGTCTGAGTCCCAAGAGAGTCGCATGGCCAGCATCAGAGCCGAGGCGGACAAGGTGTACACCTTCACAGACAACGCACCCAGTCCCTCCATCGGCACCTCATCCAGGGTCGACAGCGCCGTGCTATCCAATGGTGATGGCACTAACACAAAGACAAATAGCCCAGCATACTCAGACATTTCAGATGCGGCTGAGGATGGAGGCGGTGATGGCCGTCCCGAAGGTGCCAGATCCAAAGCCAGCTTAACCTCCGAGACAAGCTCCAGCAAGGACAACTCTTCTAAAGGCTATCTAACTGCACCCCCACAACAGGCAGTAGCAAAGGATGCTCTGTCTCCGTATTACCATGGATACGACCCTTATTATCTCTCAGGTTACTTACATCCTGGGCAGCCAAACAGCTCCACCTTTCCAAAAATCAGCGTTATTAATGACAACAGCCCACAAAGGGACGACGCAAAGGAGGACAGTGTGGGGAAAGAAGGCACTGAATGTTTGGAAGGCAAGAAGAACGATGCAGCGAATCCGAATTCGCAGTCGCAGCTGCAATTGGCTATGATGCAGACGCAGACGGCTCTTGCTCAGTCGTTGTACTATGGACAGTATACACGTGGTCTTTATATGGACCAGAAGCTGCTGATGCTATCAAACAACTACAGACCAGCATATGAGAAGTTCTATGATGAGCCCCAGATGCCGGACCAGAAAAGCGCCCAAGAACTGGAGCAGAAAGAACAAATCAAGGGTGACGCTAATCCTGGAAAGATTGTTTCTTCCAGCTCAGCATCAAAGTCCACAGACTCAGTGAAATCTTGCTGCCCCAAACTAGGATTGACCGTGGTTGAGGAGCCAGCGAAAGCTCACATCTCTACCATTCAACAGCAAGGGAAAGTAGGACTCGGCATTGAAATGGACAGTCAGCATCTTGCTAAGGAAGCCACAGAGATTAAACTCACTATGGACTCTGTGAAACAGAACACAGTGGATCCAAAGTTAACTTACGCACATGTAAGTCTCTCTCAGCTGCTATGCATGTAACAATGGGCAGCACACCTGCCTGCATTTCATGAAATTCAGAGATGTCACACTGTAAATTATTGTATTATAATACACAAATTAAATTAAAAAATTTTCGTAGCTTCAGTGAAAGACATTTCAATGCCATGAAGTGACAATAGTGGGCCACATCTCATTTTAAATGGAACATATCACAGCTCTTCTGAAGTACTGACTGTTCTGAATAGATTTTTGTGGCCTTGTAGAGGGACATGTGTACTGTAGTGAAATAATGTAGTGTAATCTACGGAGTGGGGAATGTGCGTGTGTGGGGAGTGCACGTTTGGCTGTGTGTAAAGTGTTTGTTTGGTGTATGTTCAGCCGTACCTAAGTGTGTCTTTACGGGAAGGGGGAGGGGGGTAGATTTCACTCTGTCTTTGCTGGGGGTGAATCTGCATGGTGTGGAAGTTTTCTTTGCAGGATGAAGGACTGAGAATCTCCAGAGACTGGTCTGTATGGTGGTCATGTCATGTCCTCACGCTCCCACACGTTTGCCAGAAGCATTGCTTTTAGAACATTCCCCAACTTAACAATATTTGCATTGTATTTGCTATTTTATAATTATTTATGAATAATTTATTTTATGACTTAAATTTAAATTTGTTTTCCATTACACTGCCACAGGCTTTCCGAGGGCTTTTTAATATAACCTCTAACCAGGGACAGTAATGATCCATCGGTTCACACAGAAAGCTGTATTAAAATGACAGGCCTGCCCAAATCAGCATGCATACCCAATAGTACACTGCTCTTTCTGTACTGTGTTATATAATCTTTATTTAATACTTCACTTTTTGCATTGTTTGTTAATAGGGCTGCGACTGCAGGCACTTTTGTTCAATAAACATACTTATATATACTTGCTATTTTTCACTTTGAATACTTTCTGTATGCTTGAAATTTATTAAAGATATAATCCAAGCCAATCGTTTTATTTTTATACCACTACAAGACTATGTAATTTTATGATTTTAACCTCCAAAAAGGAGATTTATCACACATTCCAGGTTTTTATAATCAACATCTCAGTGCACAGAAAGCTCACTTGCCGTCTCCTGCATTGCATTAAATGATTCTGGCAGCAAGATTTTCATGCACTTCACTATATGGAGTTTTAGAAATAAATTAGAATAACAGATGCTGGAATTTTTATATATACTGCATATATGTTAATAAGAAAATAGAAAAGTTGCACGTGGTTATTACTTACAAGATAACAGATACACTAGACAGCTTACCCTACTTAAAATGCATTTGGAATCATTATTAACCAATCATTAAGGTACTATGGGATTGCATACTATGTTTAATACTGATGTCTTTGAATTCTGTAACAAGTACCAAATAGCGTGCACTGCATCCTCACCTGGCACATACTGCCCTATCACAAATGCACAAAAATGTCTGCACCATCAAATCCAGTCCCTACACTGTCACACTTTTTCTGTAACCTTGATCCTAGACCCCAATGGCCTAAAGCTCTCCTGGCCCCAAGATGTTCTGCTATTCAAGAAAGACTGATATGTAGAATATTTGTATTAAAGGATAAAAGTCCCCTTTTCCTATGTTCCAGGATTCTGAAGCTCATTCCTGGTACCATCCTTACCCTTTAAAGAGCATGGAGCCACAGAACCGGTCCGAGGAGGTAAGTGGTGAGGAGCGGGAAGCTGCTCCAGGCCCGGTGACTCCAGCAGAACCAGAACACTCCGAGGCCAAGCAGCAGGAGGCGCTGCTAGAGTGTGGCGAGGACCGGGATAAGTCAGATGAGCGGGAGGTGGGCAGCAGTGCCTTCGGGGAGACGACGAGTGGCCAAGGCCCGGGCCCAGCGCCGGCCAGCCCGCAGCAGGCCTACGTGTCCTACCAGCAGGCCTACTCCTACCTGCAGATGTGCGACGCCGGTAGCAGCGCATACAGGGTGATGTCACCTGCTCTGCTGCAGAGCTACGCAGGTGAGTCGCCGCCTGACTCAGTCACTAACCGGCTGCCATCTTTGGGGGGGGGATTCATGGAGGCCTTGATCTGCACCACCTCCCACAGGCTTTCACTACCCCCTGTACGGCAAGACGACGGGCCGGGAGGAGTCGGAGGTGGCCCCCGGGGGCCGGGCCATCAGCGGGAAACCTGCCTGCGAGTCTGTCGCCCTGGAGCTGCTGCAGCATAAGCTTCCATTCCATGGTCAGTCCTCAACGGTGAGTAGAGTGTGGCTGGACCGTCTCGCAAGTTGCAGCCAGTGAGCAGCACCAGCAGATTGCTTACCAAAGAATCATGTGTCATTTACCAATGGTAGACATTTAGGCAAAGTGATCATTTTATCTGGAAATACCGGATAGTGTTGTTTTTTGAGCTGGCTGGGGGAGGGTACTGCCGGTAAAGTTTGCTGACAAAGGGGGACATGATCATGACAGTAAAACTAACCGGCTAATTTTACCTCCACCGAGTAGCCAAACAGCAGATTTCCAGGGCATTGCGCGTCATTTAAGGGTGTCAGAGAGCTGCTGCCAATATGCAGGAGATTCCTGGAACTTCAGGGGGAGGTGGGATGTCTGCAAGGGCATAGCTGGGTATCCTAGCAGGCATTTTTATAAGCCAAACCCTTCGGACTTTAGACCCCAAATGAACCTGCTCCTCGATGCCGTTGCACTCGGGTAGCTCACCGACACGCCCCTGTAAGACTCCCTGCTGTTCCCCGGCAGCCTGTGGAGCGAGAATCTCCCAAGCGTGAGCGGACGCTGGAGCGGGAGAGAGACCATACCCCCTTCGCCCGGCACCTCCACACCCACCATCACACTCACCTGGGCGTTGGCTACCCACTCATACCTGGCCAGTATGACCACTACCAAGGCAAGGCTGACATTCACATGATTTGTACTTTGAGTAGCATGCGAGGCCTTGGCCGTCCCTTTTGACTTAATACAGTATGTTCTAACAAGCACACTGTCACTACTCCTCACACCGTCTCAACCTCCATTCTGCAGCATTAGGTGCTTCTGGGCTGAGTCCTGCAGCTGTGGTCTCCAGCCAGCAGGTGGCAGCACAGACTTCAGCAGCAGGTAGGATCTCAACAAGGGCTTGGCATTCGGTAGACTCATCTTCACATAGTGTCAAGATTCCTTCCCAAATGCCGAAGAACAATCCTTTCAACAGAAACGTAAATCAAAGCTTAACCAGCTATGTAAAGATACAGATATTGTAAGCGTGGGTAAGTAAGAAAACCAACCTTAAGCCTACCTTCTTGCAGGAAATGACGGGAAAATCTGAGCCCCTGGCATGTGACTGAATCACATGAAGACAAGCGGATCCACAGGCATCAGTTCCTTGGTGTTAATTCACTGCCCCCATGGGGGGAATAATTCAGTATTGTCATTTTCTTTTTCTTATGTATGAAGATTTTATAGAGTTTAAACGCCGTTTCAGTGATATCGATGGAAATGTTGATTGCCGACCGCCGATTTGTAATCAGATTTGTAAAAAAATACAAATAATGAATGTGGAACCATCTTCTGGGGGCCTCGATATGGCCTGTGGTGGGGGGCCTGGATGGCCAAACGGGGCCGGAAAACACGTGACGCCGTGGAAACGTGTTGATGAATGTACTTGTGTTGCAGAGTCAGCGGCGTGTTCAGACAGAAGCACAGTGAAATGGCAGCCCGCCTGTGTGACTGTAATGTGCTCCATCCTCGTGCTTCTCGCACTGTATACCTGTCGTAACGTAACCCTGTGAAAGTGGATCTATATCTCCAGCCTCTTATTTTTCTCCATTTGAACCTCCCACGCTGTGATGTATATCCTGTACATAGTGAAACAGCAGAGCATAAAGGCTTATTTTAACTCTCTCTAACTTTGCCCGCATCGTCTGGCTACTTCCATCCACCCGCGTGCATCTGTGATCGTTCTCTATCGTGAATAGTGCTGCAGTCTATCAGTGTTTACCAGTGATGATGTACAGGGAGACATTCCACGCCGTTCGCCTGGTCGCTCACCTCACAAGCCGAAGTTCAAGTCAAATGTACATCAGAAATGCGGTTCTTTTTTACCTGCCTTAAAATGTTTGGCAATCACGATTAAAGGAAAGATGTTTATATATGCTGCCTGTTCATTGTGTTTTTCTGCGGAGAGTGAGAAGTCCCGCCTCATGCTCATTTTCCATTTCAGTGACTCTTGGTGATGATGGTTCCTGTTAATGTTGAAGGATCAAATAAGATAATTTTTCTTTGGCAAACATGTGTACTCCACAAGGTAAATCTACATTTTATGGAAAAGCTAAAAACATTTATTACTGCAGAGGTGTTCAATAAATATTATAAACACAAATGTTGCAGATTTAATACCTACTATTGTTTTACTTTAGTCTTCATTAAGATGGACAGAGTGTGATTTCATTAATAGTCTAGTTGTGTTTGTTACTTTACTTTTTAAAATCACCTTAATTTAAGGAGCACTATAAAGACTTATTTATTGTTAGGTAACATAGTCACACTGTGAAGGCCCTGTTCTCACATTTTGTCAGCTTTTAAAATCACCTGACTTGTCTTCTATGTGATTAATATTCATACCATAACATTGTAATGATTCTTGCCTCAAGTTAATCTCTAGTGAGCTCATACTGTATGTGTCCAACACTTTCTAAATCAGTGCCATAAAGTGCAGGGAGCTCCTCTTGTAAACACAGTGGTCAGGCTTTGGAGAATCACTGTGTGCTTCTGCATGATTTCATATCGGATATGGAACGCTGTTGTAGTACCAGAACAAACTGCTGTTGCAAGCTGAAATTCACCTGCCACCAGCCCTCTGAAGTCCATACGGCCCTAACTGCCTGACAGCACTGGAGGCTATGAGACACTCAGCATGTGTATAATGGTGTTTGTCTCATGCCTCTTAATGTACTATGATTTCACCTTCTTGCTTATACAGTAAGTTTCCAGGTTAAGAATGTCCAATTCATACAGAGCTTGTTCTTACAAACAGACCGCCATAAAACCTATTACGTTTTAAAAAAATGTGTTAAATACAGTGGTCTGTAACAAAGAATGCACACACTACTGATGTTCATACAAACATTGTGTGGCTTGCTACACACATACTGTAGAAACACAAAAATTCTGTGTAAGACAAAAATACAGCACAGTCTGTAGTTAATTTTATTATTACTGGATTAGTGCAATTATTATTATAATGATAACTATTATTATTATTATGTGCTATATCATTATGTTTAAGATTTTGTTTAAATGTTTTGTATGCAGAGAAAGATATATGAAAAGATATACATGAAATTTATGCTACTGTATATACTATGACACACATTCAACTAACTGATTCTAAATACGAACTGTATGTACCTGTTCTGATTTACCTACAAATGTAACTTCAGAACGGATCACTCAGAGACTGCCTGTACAGACACACATCCTGCACACTTCACTGGTAAAACAGCATCAGTATGTGTTGTTTTTCAACTTCTTGTCACCTTTTTTTTTCAGAGTCATTGACCCAGCTGACACCTTGTTCTTGGGGAAGACAAATTGCCCACCGGGGTTACTGCTATCTGCTATAATGGCTTCCTTTCCAGGCCTTTCATACAGTTGCGGAATGGGCAATAAACACCATCTATTTATTTGTTTGTTTATTTATTTTGATTATTTGGGCCGACACTCGCATTGTGCCTGGTACGTTTCACAAATCGATGCTAACGTGGATGTCTGCTATACTACATATATCTGGAAACATTTATCTTTTGTGTAATGTTGTAGTGACCCAGAAGCCTCGGTAAGTGACCTCGACTTGTTGGTGCTGTGGTTCCGACTGATGTCAGAAGCTGGTAAAAGACTCAGTAGGTGAGAAGCATTGCAAGCAGGGCGCTTCCCTGTGAACACCTTTGTTTTGATGGTTAGATACTCCAAGCAAGTGTGAGGTCCTATGGGAGCTGCAGGCAGGCTGGGGGATGAAGCCATCCTAGTAAGGTCTCAAAGGCACTGGTTTGCTGGTAATTCACTTTTGAGTCACTGCCTTTTTCATGCTGTAATGTGGTTTGAGTCTCGGCTCGGCTGAACCTGAGATTGGGCTCATAAATAAGGCTCATTACCTGACCATAGGAGCACAGAGTCCTGTATGCACACAGCTCTAATATGCCTCTAGTGTCTGCTTTCACGTGGTTCTGGCATATGTTACAAGGCCTGTAAAATAACAAAGCTTTTAAGATGGGGATAAGGGAAATGATTAAAAACCAAACTGCAGGAATCAGTCCTATCCCCCGTGGCCGGACAGCTTGTTTAATTAAGATAGGAGGTATAGTTGTAGTTAATTTTCCTGTCCAGGGTCAATTTACCACACACCGGTCATTAGCCATCTGTCCACAATTTACCATATGGAAAAATATATCAGTTAAAAGATTTCATACTGATTATGTATATTGTAATTTAACTGTTATATTTACATTAAAAAAAAATATTTCTCTATAAAAATAAGCAAGCTGTTTATTTAAAACTGACGAAAATTCCGAAATCAGAGGCTAAGTGCCCTCCTCGCCTGGTGGTGGCGCGCTTCTGACGACTGCGACGTTTATTTCAGACCTCCACTCTATGTTCTGGAAACTTCACTGGTAGTTTAGTTTGTTCCGAGACCTGCGGAATACCTAACGTCGTTGAGTTGAATGCTGAGATAAAGCGCAACTCTTTGGTCACTAACGTACGAATAGACTTAAAGTTCTGTACCTACTAGATAAGCAGCTAAGGTTTACTGGAGTGACTACACAGGCGCCGGGTGCAAGTTTGTTTGTGACGGAAGTCGCCTATTTAAATGGGAGGCGGCAAATACAGGAGGCGAAGCGGATCGGTAACTGCCAGCTGAGTGTTTGTGAGGACCGTTCCGGTTAGAGATCCAGGGGGATCCCGGAGCCGGAGGACCGCAGGTGTACCGTAGGCAGACGGCAGCCTGAGCGCCGACTGACCCATGGCCTCGAAATGCGATCAGCTGCTCGTCGTAGTGTCTGTTCTCCAGGGTAACCCACCGGACCGTCTGTCCTGCTGTCAAAACTCATTTTCTGTCACCCCAGGACTCTTCTACTGTCGCCTTGCGGATTTTCCCATATATTAAGAATTTACTGAAATGATTAAAATGTTCATGTATTCCACTGGTTAGCTGTAAACATGTAGACCATCATCAAATTCAATATGCTTGACACTAAGGCACATTAAGTCATTAATACTTTAGTAATCGCTTTTGTAAGGACTCGCGGATGTATTTACAATTTGCTGAGCGGACGTAAAGTAACGACCCTCTGCCGGCGAGTTTATCTACATTTCCAGCATTAGGAGCTTAATCACCATGGTAACTGCTGCAGCTTCTTCACTCCAGTTTAAACGTCCTGCGGTAACGGATACCCTCCGTTTAGTACGTATTCATAAAAGCTGTAGCATTAACGGAATCATAATGCAAATAGCCTGCGGTCTGGTCACGGGCATAGTTTTCATTAATATTTTATGTGAAAAGTTGTTTTGGTTTTGTGTGATTTAGTCTGGTTAGTCGTCATGTAAATTCACGTCAGACAGACGTATTGAGGTGCTGTCTACTCCTCTGACAAGAATAAAGCATTTAAATAAAAATCCTCCGTAGCGGTAAGACTTTAAACTATCTGTTGTCCATCATTTGCCATATGCGGTTATTGCTATTAAGCAAATGTTTTACTATGTCTTTCTGGTAGTTACTTGTAGTGCGAAATATTCTAGCTTAAGTAAGGGGGTTTTGGTGCTGTGTGACAAAAGGCTAGTATTAAAGATTAATATATTGTAGAAGCAATAACGGGTTTGTTTTCCTATATGTGTTAAATACTCGGTATAAAAAAATAACAGCAGGCAGGAACACCATAAAGTGAGGGAAGGTTAGAATGATTCCAAGGGCCCCCAAGTGACTGCGGCCCTAAACAAGGAGCATAATCCTATTTGTCTGGGTTTGGGACCCGATACACTTCGGCAGGGTTGCAGGTTCGAGCCCCGGCACCAACTGACCCCATCGAAGTGTCCTTGAGCAAGAGAAGCCCAAATTGCTCTCGGTGCAGGCTTTAGGTTGGTGCCTTGTGTGGCAGCTTCTGCCACCGGTGTGTGACTGGGTGAATGTTGCACTTTGAGTGCTCAAAGCAGTGGAAAGATGCTCTATATAAATGCAATCCATTTATCGTGATATGCTTCCATGGGGGCCAAAATCTGTAGCAGCACCCCTGGCAGCCGGTTACAGTGCAGCTTATGTGTCCTCACAGGCCGTCAGTTTCCAAAGAGCACACGCCAAGTCCTGGTGGTGCAGGCGAAGTTCGACGGTGAGCAGCTGGCCACTGACCCCGTGGAGCACCGAGAGCAGCCCCAGTTCTGCACTGAGCTGGCCTGGGAGCTGGATCGCAAAACCCTGCACCAGCACAGGTAACGTGCCCTAACACCAGGCTTCATGGATGCCCGTTGCTGTAGACGATCGTCTTCTGCCTTTTACTGTTTCCCATAACAGCAGGTGGCGCCAGCGAGGGTCTGGTCTTATGAATGGACTCTTTTAGGTCTGTAGTGCTTCTGGAAATGCCTATGTTGTATCAGCAGGTTGACAGGTCAGTCTTTAAGACGATTAATCAGTTGCCTCACCTTCGGGCTTCCCCTACCAGAGGGGAAATGCATCCCCTACCCCAATCAACAAAATTTACCGTGGTAACTCAGTAGCTCCCCACATTATTTTCTTTGTAATAGCAGTTCTCACTGTAAAAATGTCTGTGTCTTTATGGAGCCTTGGTACAACGGACAGAGCAAAATCTGTTTGGAAGTAAACAGGCTGGCTGTGTCCTGGAGAACTGGGCTTCATTTGTTGATCATACATTTTTAACTCTTTATTGCTGTGTTTGGATTTCTATATCATTTAGCAGTTATAAAGTTTAACCTTATAAGTAATGTGATAAATAAATAATGTGATATGTGGTGGTCTGTGTGGCTGTTACTCTTCAGAACTTTTCACTGTACAGACCAGAGGAGGGTGATCCTAGCCCTATTGGACAGAAGTCTGAATTTGATACCAGTGACCTCTTCATTGGTTTTGCATCAATTGAGCCATAATTGATTTTAATCAAGTCACTGTGTCAAAAAATATGTTAATCTGCTTCGCTGGGTTGATGAAAACATTTAAAATGTAGGTATGAATTGTACCATTTTTTATTGTCCTAAACAATCAGTGATTATGCTAAAAACAATTTGACAGTTATTTCCAATTGATCAGGGTTTGTTTAGATCTTACTAAGAATCAAATGATGTGGGCAATATGAAGATTGATGTTTTTATTGTTCTAATACAGATAGTTGCAGATATTCATCAACTAGCATAAATTTGGTGTGACAGGACAGCAGAATGGTATCGGGTCCTCACTGAGAGATTGACTTGACTTAACGCATGAATGGCTGAACAAATTGAAGAGCTAATCAAGGCTGCTTTACCCTGCTTTACCCTCTTGCTTCGATTGGAGCTGCTGTAGACTTTATTTTTAAATATTTACAAGCCAGATAAGGTACCTTATTGGGACATGAACATATATATTTTTTTAAACCACCGATACACCATAACCCTCCTACCTCCTCATTCATTATCTTGAGACTTCCCCATGTGCTCAGCAGGGGGGGCTGTAGACTCCACCCACTGACTGCTGTGCTCCATCCCAGGCTTCAGCGCACCCCCATCAAGCTGCAGTGCTTCGCCGTGGACACAGGGACGTCAGCATGGGAGCCGCTGGGATACGTCGTCCTCGACCTGCGATCCGCCCGGGAGACCACCCAGGCAAACGTGCGTGTCCCCGGTGTGAGGCCTGTGACAGCCTGCTTCGCACCCCAGGCCTGAACGGTCCAGGAGTTTCCCTCTGAGTGTCCAGAACCTGGAAATAGTTCGCTGGTGTCCCATGATACTCAGTTTATGCTTTGGGCTAAAATGATGAACTCGCTGCTGTTAGGTTCTTTCTAGTGCTGAGAATGGCTGCAGTGTGGCTCAGCTGACGGCTGTTTGTGTTTTGAAGGCCTACTCTTGGTGCTGAGAATGGCTGCAGTGTGGCTCAGCTGACGGCTGTTTGTGTTTTGAAGGCCTACTCTTGTTTGTCTGTAACAGCCTCATGCTAATACTTGGTGTTGTTTGGCTTTGGTGGCGATAGCTTTGCAGAGCGAGCTGCTGTGACTTCCTTGCATTGGTCTTTTATGCTCCTCAGGCCCCCAAGTGGTATCCCTTACTCAGCACAAAGTACTGCAAGCTGAAGCCAGCCCTCCTGCTCAGCCTCGCCCTGGAGAATGACAACAAGCAGGCGCCTGAGCCTCAGAGCTTCAAGGCTAAAGATGCCCCTCCCAGGCAAGGTGGGTCTGAGGGTCTTCTTCCGGGGGGGGGGGTCTGGGGCAGTGGCACGTGATAATGCCGAGTTCCATTCGAGCTTATAAGTCAAAAATTTCAAACTGGAATGCCCCCCTGAATTTGGAATTCAGACTCGGAAAGTCAGAGGAACTTCTGTACCCTCGATCTCACAGTTCAAGATGGCTATACCCTTTGTCGACAGAAGTGAAATCTGATACTGTCTCATTAAATCAGTATGTAAGTGCGGATTATTGCATAATGTATAGTTTGTTACTGATATTGTTAACATTGAACCTGGAGCCTGCATCAGAAAGCAGGATTTCTTGCTTAGAGTAACAACTTGTTGGATTTAAGGTAGTTTGGGCTAAATGTAAATGAACGACGATAAAAGCCATTTAACCTGGGGTGCCATAAATGTGGTTCAGCAAGAACCCCTGCTGTTTGAAACAGGTCCCGGGTGTTGCTAAATGGCTTTCCGGCTTATTGTACTGGAATGCGGTTAACTTGAGTGTGACGTCAGGCCCAGCTTTGACTTCCAACCTCCGTGGTAAATGGAAGGCAACAGTAGGCTGGGCTGAGCCTAATGTGGTGTTTGGGGGGGAGGGGCTTCTTCTAAAATGGGGCACGAGGCCGTTTGTTTAGAAAGCCCTTGGGCTCTGTGACTATGCAGCAGTATCTAACTGCTCACTTCCCATCTGCCAGGTCTTTCAGGTTTGGGTAACCTGACCTTTACCAGTTGTCCCAAAGGGCATAATAGTCTCTTTGAATAGAAGAATCTTCACACAGCATCTCTGTCTCTCTCACCTTTGGTATTTACTCATGCTGCGCCCGATACCAGGGTCCCCTCCGCGGCCTGGCCAGGCACCAGGCAAGCTGGAGCCGGTTCTGAAGGAGGACCAGGGCTATCATCAGATCGGAGCTGCCGACGGCGGTGGGGACCTCTTTGTCCTGTCCGTCACCGTGGCCTTCGCCACCAGGCTGGAGCAGGTGACATGGGGTGGCAGCTGAATTTTGACGCGTTCCCCTCTGCCCAGGCGCCGTGTTTAAAAGCCTCCCTGTTTGTCTGCGAGCAGCTTGTTTCCAGCGCCACCAAGCTGTCCCAGGAATCCTCCCACTACTTCTTCTACTACACCCTGCTGGGCAACGACATCACCAGCGAGCCCTTTCTGGACCTGCTGAGCCCGAGCTTCGAGCCGGAGCGGGCCTCCGTCCGCGTGCGCAGCAGCGTGCCCATCCTGCGGGCATACCTGGAGCAGCAGCGCAGCCTGCAGGTCAGGCCGGATCGTCTCGCTCGCAGATGCGTTTTCCCGGGGATGGACTCTGTACTTTTCACTTCCTCTGGCTGAAGAAAAAAACCAAAAGCAACTTCTGACACTCTACACCTACAGAGGAGATGTAGGGAAATACAGAGATATGATTATCAGCTCTGAAAAAGAGAATTAATGCTTTCAAGGGAATAAAATGCTGTGCTGTGCCAGTGATTTAATTACATTACATGTATTTAATGGATGCTTTTGTCCAAAATGATATATAATTGAGAATCAGAGAACCGGGTCAGACAGTGTCCATGGAGTAATTGGAATTAAGGGCCTTGGTCAAGGGTCCAATGCTGACATCACTTTGCCAGCCATGGGATTTGAACCCACAACCTTATGATGGTCACAGATCCACCTGTGCTGTGGGACCTGCTCCCTGGGAAGTGCGGAGGTCCCTCTCACTGGGCTGCTGAAGTCTGACATGGACTTAGACAGGCAGCCCGCTACCATAGAAGGCGCCTTCGTGCTGCTTCCCCCCAACGGAGCCAAGCAGCACCTGGCTCCCATGCCCCCGGACATGCAGCCCACCGTCGGGGTGTCCGTCACGGTGTGGAAGGAGGGCGTCGACGTGCAGGTACCTGCCTGTTTACGTTTGCTGCTCGTGTTGGTGGTACTGGCTGGGTACTGGCTGGACCCTGCTTCATCAAGTGTCTCTGCTGTCTATTTCTCCTTGCAGTTAGCAGGTCCCAGAACCGTTGAGCCACATGCAGTTGTGAAAGGGGGACCTAAGTCACCCGGGCCCCCTAACCCTCCTGCTGAACAGCAGATCCTCAGTCCAGCCTCTCCCCCAAGGAGATCGCCTGTGCTAGGTCGCGTCTCCCCCGCCCTGGGCTCTTCCCACCCCCAGACTGAGAGCGAGGCCGAAAGCCTGTTAGAGGACTCGGCACCAGCGTTACAACCAGGTACTGACAGGTTTCCATGTTGATACACCTCCCATTTTCGATGGCTGGATTCTCTGGATCTCTGCCAATGGTCAGGTGCAGAGTCTGGGTTTTATTCTGTGTTTTTGCTCAGTCTCCGGCCAGCCAGACGCCCTAAACACCTCAGCCAGCGTCTCGGCACCCAAAATCAGCATACCATCCTCAGCCCACCACTACTGCTTCTCCATTGACCTGCGGAGCATTCGGGACTTGAATGTGGGCTTTCCTGTCAACTGTGTCCTAAGGTACAGGGTCTTCCTGTGTGGGTTACATGTGGGCAGTAATGGTATGGGAAGCGCACTTCAAATTGAAAGATTGGTTCGAATCCCCGACCAGCAAGTCACCACTGACGTATCTTGAGCAAGGTACCATCCCCAAACACTGTTCCCTGGGCACTGAATTAGCTGCCCCCTGCTTTGTCACGTCACATATGTGTTAAATGCAGAGGATACATTTTTGTTTCTTTGTGTCAACGATGATCACTGATCACCAAATTCCAAATTGCAAGGGAAGGCAGTGTTACTGCATAAGGTCCAGGCTCTCCCCAGGATTTGCCTAAAGGAATGCTTATTACTGGCTAGCAGTGGGACTGTCTTGAGATGAATCATCTCCTCTCCCATCAACTGGGAGAGGTGATAAATCACTGGGTCTTATACCATGGCTTTACCTCATCACAGTGTGGTACGGAACATGAGCTGACCCACATGTGGACAGCATCCTGTTCTCCTCATGTCTATTCAAAGCCCCCCT
>JABFDZ020000044.1:7362067-7377706 GCA_019775955.2 Pollimyrus isidori | reverse complement strand
CCCCCCCCCTTCCCCCACAAGATATACCTACCAGTTCTTTGGAAGTGCAGCCCCAATCATGACCAGCCCCCCCATGGAGATCCAGAAGAACATGGAGGTGTTCCTTCCTAAGTCCTACTGTGCCTTTGACTTTGCTGCACTGCCTCACCAGGTTCAGGAGACCTTTCTCAGGTATGTGTCACTCCAGGCTCCCAGCTCTCGTTTACTGCAGCTCTGCTATCTGGAGGGGGGTGTGAGCCCAGTGTTGGCAGTGTGGGGGCATGCGCACTTCAAAAACTGAAACATTTGTTTACACCAGAGCTGGGTTACTGTATGTATTTTTTTTTTTTACTTTCAGTAATTGCTTTTCACTCTGAACGTTAAAATGAAAAGATGGAGTTTTTTTTTCCATTACAGCCTGTAATAATTTCAGTAAATGGCATTTTCCAGTTAAAGATTTTAGAGGTTTTGAGTGAGATGTTTGCTGTGCTCCTTTTCAGTATCTATGTTTACAGTCATGGAAAAAATTGAAACCACTCTATATTTTGAAACATCTACATTTTTAAATCCTGGTTTAATCCTGGTTCTGACGGCAGAAGGCTATGCTGAGCAGCAGGTAGCTTCCTGATTAAAAATTTCTAAGACAGCAGCACACAAGAATAAGGTGAATCAGGAGACACTGGGAAAGACCAGAAACCAGCCAGGTAAAGGGCGGAAGCGACTTCCGAATGCCAGAGGTGACCGTTAACTTATCTGACAGTTTCTCGTGAATCGTAGGATGACATCAAGTGACCTTCAAAAAGAGTGGGAAACATTAAGTGTAGGTGTGAAGTGCACTGCTAGGACAGAAGCAGGACTGAAGTCCCATAAAGCAAGGAATGAGCCCTTCATTAATGTGAGAGAAAAGAACCAGGCTGCAGTTTGTAAAAAAATAATTGTATTATTCACAGACACACACCCATAAATGGAGAAATGAGTGAAATATAAAATTGTGTCCACGACTGTATATACCAGTACTGCACAGCACCTGGTCACGTCTCTTTCCTGTGGCAGGGTGCCCCTGCTGGTGGAGGTGTGGCACAGGGACCCAAAAACTCAGGACGTGCTCCTGGGTACAGCCAGTGTCCAGCTGTCCCACCTGCTCACAGCGGAGAAAACCCGCTTCTTGGGCCAGTCTGGCCAGCAGCACTGGAGACAAACCTTCTCTCAGAGGATCCCCGTCGTGAGAGCCAGAGGGTACGGACGTGCTGTCGGATGGCTGCCGCTGGGGTTGGAGGCGGCTTATCGGCTAACGTGTGGTTCTGGGGGAGACCGACAGTGAGCTCAGGAGCAGTGTCTCCTTCACGGGGGACCGTGGCAGCCAGTGTTACTAAATGTGTGTCGGCTTTTCTCTTCCCTCCAGGCGCAGTGATAAGGTAGCTGAGCTGAACTATGTCACCACCTTGGAGGACCTGGGTTTGGTCAAAGTCCAAGACATCATCGTGTCAGAGTCCTCACAGGTACAGCAGGCTCCGGGGGCTTCTGGAGTACCGAGAAGGTGGCAGCGGAGATAGCAGGATAGTCAATGAGTCATGTATGTTGACCAAACATGTAGGTAGGGAAGTTATGAAAGGTATTGTCAAAGGGTATTGGGCCATGATGAGCCTCCAGCTGTTTAACTGCTTTGGTGTTTTACGCAGAGCCTCAAATCTTTCTCAAGAACTTAATTTTATCTGAGAACGTTTGAGAAATTCCTTTAATTGTTTACATGGATACATCTGGTAATTGTTGTTCACAGTTTACCTTGGTTTTGTGCTTGTCCATATGTTCATTGACTGCTCGTGCCGAGAACGGGGGCATTTTGGAAGGTTTCTGTCCCATCGGGATTGGAATGCGATCCTTCCTCATGGTTCTGTGTGTGTTGGCATTTACTTTGCCGTCTGAACGGCTCAGTGACCCGGCAGGGCCGGAAAGCGCACCACCGTGCATGCCAGAGCCAACAGGGGCCTCGGCCCGCCTGGCTTTCTTTGGCATGCGCCGCACGCGTAGTCCTCAGCCTGTCGAGAGCAGGGTGAAGGATGAATCATTTAACCACACATTCAGCAGACCAGTCTTTACCCACAAAAGGGCGCAATCAGGGGCTTTGAGCACAAGCGGCTCAGCCTTACTGTCCCTCTGCGCCTCGTATTGATGTTTCCTGTCAAGTTGTTCATCTTTTTCCTTTCATCTCAGACGATACATAGAAGCCACAGTAGAGAAGCACATTGGCCCACGTGTGATTGTGTGAAGATGTCTTTCCTTCAGGGTTCCTTGCCAATGTCTCCTTTCCCATGTTTCTGTGAGAACCACAAGCGATTTGATTTTTTTTTTGTTTTTTTTTTTTTGGCAAAGCTCCCACTAAGTCACCGTCTCTGTCACTGAAGCGTCTTCTAGAGCAATGAAAGGGCTCAACCTTATCTTGCAGGATGTCAGAATCCTCAGTGTTTAACTGACAGGAGCCGTACCTATGTGGATGTAAACGGTATCATTTCTGACATATTCCACAGAAGAAACGATGCATTTCTCCACATCTTGCTGAAATTCTTGCCAAAAGTTCTTAGCAAGTGACTGTGTCCTCTGTTGTGTTGGGATGTTTGGCGGACAGAGTGGGAATCGTGGGAAGAAGCAGGAGGCCCCCCCGAAACCACCCCCAGATTCTGCGGGTGCCCCCACTGAGCCACGGGAGACCCTGGAATACAAAGCAGCCATGGAGCTAGAGGCGTGGAAGGAGATGCAAGAGGACCTGTTTGATAACCAGGTGACCTCATCCGTGAATGGAGTTAGCAGCTGCCAGGGGGTTGTGTTCCAGAGGCTCGTGTTCTGCTTGCAGTCACCCCAATCTGCTGCTTCTGCTGGTCAGCCCCATTGTGTCATTGTCATAAGGTTGGATGTAGCGTTTTATGTTTCTCTAGTAATCAGGGGGGTTGCCATGGAAACAGCAACTTGTGCACGCAGGCTGGGAAGTATTACTAAGTAGGCTGTGTCCAGTGTGGTGTTCAGTTTATTCCCTAAACATTACTATTTTGAAGTGCATATCTCCTCATGGGTTGCAAACCCGTCCCAGTCGAAGGCCCTGTTGGATCGCGACCTGAACCCAGCCCAAGGGCCTATTTGAGGTCGCAAACCCATGCTGGCCTTAGGGTCCTTTTGGGTCTCATTTTTGACTTGCTGATATATTTCGTCTGCCTTTTGAAGGCAGTTGGAGCCGTTGTTTTGATTTCTGTGACCCCATGACCCACTCCTTGGAGATGGAAAGTTCCTCCTCATCCTGCCTTTTTCTCTCCATCTATGCTGCAGACACTGCAGTGGGCACTCTAATGCCCTTTTGTGGAGTGACCCCACGGTGCGAGTGCGTCTCTGCTCTTTGCTGCGTGTGTCTCCTTCAGTATACTGAATCGTCGCATGTTTTTCTGCGCTGCTGTTGCCTCCAGCTGAAGCAGAAGGAGCTGAAGCACATGCGGGCGTTGGCGGAAGAGTGGAAAAAGCGAGACAGGGAGAGGGAGGCGCTGGTCAAAAAGAAGGTACCTCAGTCACATGGCTTAACGATCACCATGGCAGCCTGGTTGAGTAAAGCTCTTCAACCAGCATGTTATGACTGGATAATTACCTTCTCAGTCTCAGGCTGTGGAAAACACACCTGATTTGGTAAGTGTTGGGTAGTTTTCATGGAAGGTGTGTGTGGTTACGTGCGGGGCTGTTTGACAGGAGATGGAATACAATCTTCTGGAGGAGCAGCTTCAGAAGACCCTGGCTGACCTGGAGAAGAGGGAGAAGCAGCTGGCGCATGCTGAGATGGAGGTGCGTGACCCTGGGGCGGCCTGGGGGCCTGGGGGCGTGGCTCTGGGAAGGGGGGAGGGGCTGTGGTTAAAATGTGCAGGTCCTGCCAGTGTGACAACCACTGAAGGACAAAGATGAGTTCTGTGTGATCGTGCGTCACTGATGAGGCTGACAGGTTTGCTTAAATAGCTTGACTTTGGGGCAGTGAAAGTAGCCATGTTTGATCAGCTGAGCCCCCCCATCCTCTG
The DNA here is from genome assembly GCA_019775955.2 of Pollimyrus isidori. Taxonomy (NCBI): domain Eukaryota; kingdom Metazoa; phylum Chordata; class Actinopteri; order Osteoglossiformes; family Mormyridae; genus Pollimyrus; species Pollimyrus isidori. Next base: position 7,373,684 of record JABFDZ020000044.1, on the reverse strand, counting down.
TCTGTAAATCATTCATGGGGAAAAATATTTATATATATAATATTTGGTCTCTGGGCCACACATGCAGCCTGTGGTATAAGCCAGTCGTGACGTGCTCAGCATGACTGAGTGGCACATTCCTCCCCGTAGACGCAGCGGCTGCAGAGGGAAATGCGGGCAGAGCACGAGTTCAGCATGCGCGAGCTGCAGGACGGCAGCCGCAGGCTTCGTGAGGACTGCCACCACCAGGTGGAGCTGGAGAGGTCGAAGGTCAGGCTGCTGGAGGAGGAGCGCTCGCGGCTGCAGGCTCAGGTGGGCGGCGAACGCCGAGGTCAGCGTGACGCTGTAGGGCGACAGAGGACTGCCCGGCGCCCGAATCGCCCGTTTGTGAGAGGACCCTGTATTCAATAGATACGAGGAAAACAGCGGGAGAGCCGTTTGTCAATAGTATGAAAAAAACAGCACTCTGCCCTGCAGCCCCTGCGCACACGGGCTCCTCGCTTTCCCAGAAACGCCCGGGCAGCTTTAACAAATCAAACAAAGTGGCTTTCTGACGTGTCAAGAGGCTGTCGTCAGGATGGGTGCAGCCGGCCTGGGAACGGCGCTCTGCGTCTCGTCTCCCCGTGTTGGGAACTTGTAAACACGCGCTGGGTCCCCCCACCTCTCCACGGCCCCCTTAACTTACATCTGCTCTCTGTCAGGCAGGGGCTGGACAGGTCCCCACCGCGCCCCGCCCCTTCGCTGTGGAATGAGTCTCCATTCTCATTCTGACTTGCCACTAGCTGGCACCTTGCCTTATTTTGTATGTGTATTCTTGGTCCTGATATGATGCGCATGTCCTTTATTTACAGTTCAGATGAACTCGTATATACTCGTCTCTTTAGTCCCTTCAGTGCAGGGGCTGGAGCCCATCCCAGACAGTACAGGGTAGGAGGCAGGGCGCATCCTGGACGGGGTTCTAGTCCAACACTCTCACAGTGTGTGAGACAGCCAGTCGCCATCCTCACAAGGCCAATGACAGTGGTAAATCAGCCACCCCAAAAGCTTGCGTGAAATGAATAAGCAGTTATGGAAGATGCATGGATAGGTGGGTGGTACCTCTCACTGTGAGGGTCTGGGGGAAACCCATATAAGCATGGGGAGAACATTCCAGATTCCACACACTAACACAGGCAGCCAGTGACCACGCCCACGAGCCTGGGGGGGTCATGGTGGTTCCCGCTAAAGGGATGGTTCTGTTGTCCTACAGCCACAGCTTTCCTTCTTTCTGAGTTTGGCTCACAGGTCTAGTTCCTTAGGAAGTACCTGGACCGTAATCCCCCCAGATGGAGTCCTAGTTCTTCATGTGCGCTATCCAGGCTGGGTCTCCTCTGCTCCTCTGTGTCCTCTCTGGTTTTTGGTCCTGTAGATGTCTGATAACCTTGTCCTAGAGCGGCACGATGATATTATTATACTATGATTAGTATTGCACGTGTAATAATTACCAGGACTTAATATTCAAGGTTAAACATCTGTCCAGACGCCGGATTTTCGGTACTATAAGGACATTAACTTGCACGACGATTTGGTAGATTAGTTATGCGCCTAATATGTTATTAATGCTTATCACTTCGCATGTGACATGCTCTGCTAATCCAATTCAATTCATTCAGTTTTATTTGTATAGTGCATTTTCACCACATTATTGTCTCAAAGTGCTTTTACATGATCTCAGCCCTGTAATAAACAGAAGCATACACTGGATTTATGCAGATTACTAACTTTTGGGTGTCTCAGTATGCCCCTCTAATATTTTAGGCATGCTACTTATTGTCTTACCAAATTGTGGGCGTATGTAAATGTCATAGAGTACCAAAAAGGCAACATCCAGAGAAATGTTTATGGCCATCATGTAAAACCCTGGTGATTATTGCACTGCGGCACATAACCCCGATTATATTGAGATGTGATGTTATGCTGTCCTAACTGGAAGTGATACTGGAGGCTGGCCCTGACCCTCGATGGCTTGTCAATCGGCATCCTGTCTCTACGCCGGTGGTTTGGCAGCGCTGGTCTCTTCAGTGTCAGTGTCTCTCCGTCTGTAGGTCCAGGAGGCAGAGAACAAATACAAGCAGCTTGACAAGGAGTTCCACCTCTATCGGGAACAGCAGAACACGAGGCCCGAGGTCCGGCTGCAGTCCGAGATGAACTTGCTCGGCCTAGAGAAGGTCAGCCCTTCCTTGCAGAGAACCACACCGGCCAAATGCTTACCCTGATTAGCCCGTGTAACCTGGCAACCCTAAGTAGTGACCACTAACTGGAACGAGGTGTTTAGGCCTAAACCAAATGGGTGTGTCAGTTTGGCTGCAGGATCTGCTGCAGGTTCTACTGGTCTCTCATAACCAACACCGTGTAAGCAGAACCATGGATTTAGTGCTTTTGATTCAAGAATTTTACTCTGGGTTCAATTAAGTTTATCTTGATTACCTTGTGATGACATCGCCAAACTCGGTGATGCTGTCTTTATTTCAGATAGTAGATGAGATGGAGCGTAAACACTCAAAATGCTGGATACAGTACAGGGAACATTCAGAAAGATGCGGGCCAGAGAGTTCGCCCTCCATCCCCTGCTTCCTTGGTCTTTACCTTGGCGGGGGGGTGGGGGTCACTCGGGGTGGCTTGTCCTCTGTGCGTTGGCTGTATGTCCCAAATGGGATTTCCCCTTGTTTTTTTTTTTTGTTTTTTTTACTGGCTGTTAGCGCAGCTCTCTCTCTCAAGTCTCTCCCAGTCCTCAGCTGTGAGTGTTTTTAATCCTGATTGTTAATATCTCCACATTTACAGAATTAAATGCTGTAGCCAGGCTTGCCGGGGAGAGGAAGTGTGTGTTTGACAGGATCCAGTGAAAAAAGGTCTCTAGCTGTTGTGCAGAAACCGAACTGCTCTTGACACAAGGTGTCTGGGTTCTTAAAATAGGGAAATGATTGACTTGGAGTGGACTGACACCATCTGGGCCGGTCTTCCTGCTAGAAACCCTCCTCCTGACTATAAATACACTCAACCATGAAGTCTTGGTCCCATGTCCAGCTTAGTAAGAAGCTCATATTTTAGGACAAGAAAATGTCCTCCTGCCATAATATTTGCCTAACATGCCAAAGGTGATTGAAACCATATATTTCTCGTAATGGATGAGGCATCTTTGATCCAGACACTTGAGTGTGTATATATAATCTTTCAGTGGATGTTTGTAATGAGCTAATGTCGTGTGCTCTGTTTAAGGCGGAACTTGAAAGGAAGCTGGAATCCACCACGAAGTCCAAGCTGCACTACAAGCAGCAGTGGGGGCGCGCCTTAAAAGAGCTTGCCCGCTTTAAACAGGTATGACGTATGGTTTGGCAGCTGTTAGCTACATGAGACTGTTGGACGTTGAAACCAGTGACTTTTTCTTTTTCTTTCTTAAAATGAGTTTTTCTTAAAAACCAGTTGCTTCAAGGTTGTCTTTCTGTAGGATCTGGAATTGTCTGCCACTGTCTCCTTAATTTCACATTCTTAGAACATCAGAGAAGCACTTCTCAGCATGTATCTGAATCCCCTTCCATAGCTGTGACGTTGCATCGGCTCGTTTGTCTGGTCCCGGGACCCAAGAGCTGGGTCACTTCGTTAATTAAAGTTAATTAAACAAGGCAGACATACAAAAACCTCTGCTTCCCTGTGGTCCCAGCCTTTTTAAACATGAAAGCCAGAGAGACATGTGGCTTATCGTGCTGTCTTCATAACTGTTATAGACGAGAGCCAGCTGGAAGGTGGAGCCCTCTGTTTTTAAAGTGTAAGTGCCAGATACACAGTGGGGGGAGCAGTGATTTATGTTCTGTAGGGTTCATAACTTCATTGGAAATGAGGGTATAAATCATGTTTGTATCGTATGAAGTTTTAACCATTTAGGAGTCGTCTTTGCCGTCTCAGGGTGAGCTCGGGGGAGTCGTCTGTCTAGCTGATGCTGAGTTTGGCAGATGCCCCTCAACACCTCTGTTCTTGTGACGAATTTCACCTGCTTAATCGATGGCTGTGTCTGCCAGTATCTGATTTCAGTTGCTCGTCCCGTGAATGATTCAAGGATAAAATCAATGTTGACCATCCTGGACTTTGGATGGACGGGAGGAACCCAGTCTGTGTTTGTGTCCTCTCTCGACCTCAGCTACATTCCTGACCCCCACCTTATCTCCTGGCTCCCTGAGTCTGACTTGCGCATGGTTAGGCGACTGGGGCCCCGGTGCTGGTTGTTTGCAGTGGGGCGCCATGGCTGACAGGCGGGTGCAGACGTCCAATCGCAGGGTCCTCCCCTGCCTCACTATGCCGTGCTGTGCACCACAGCCGCTCACTGCCTTTTGCTTTCCCTGTGCTTTTTGCCAAGGCAACCCCAATAAGAGAACAGGTACTGACTGCACTTAATGAGCACACGGGACACGGGTGTGGGGGAAAAAAAAGTCTTTAAAAGTCTTAGGGACTTGGGAGTGTGAGTAATGACGAATGTCGAAGGTGTTGGGACACGGGACCTCTTTCAGGTCTGCCGACTTTGTGAATTTTTAAAGATTCACCCGCAGAGCAGCCCCAGCCTATGTAAACGCCACTGTCATCGGCTCGCAGCAATGAGTCTCGAACCACCCATAAAAGTTGCTAAGCTCATCTGGGAGAGATAGGAGGGCAGTCCAGAAGAGCAACTGGTGACTTTGTAATCCGGAGATGCCTGCAGTCATTCCTGCATGCAATGTTTGTCACGGCTCCTGTAATCGCACTACTGCGGCCCCTTGGCAGCCTTTCGGAGGGTGAACCTGGATTTCTCTGTCATTCAGCGAGAAAGCAGAGGTGTGATCCCTCACGCTCAGACAAACCACAACGTTCATTCGAGGCTCCTGGGACAGTTGGGCAGGTAGGACTTGCACAAGTGCAGATCCACTTCGGCAGAGGAGACGGACTGATCTGTGGAACCCAGGTGGACCTGTTTGGACCGGGGTTCTAGAGTCCCGCACTGTTCTTTCCTTACAGTGGGCAGTGTGTGATTGTTTCTCCTTGTAGGCAGTGAACAGAAGCACAGATGAGTGGTAGAATTTGCAGAAGTGTGGATATGGGACAGAATGGCATTGGCTTCTTGGTGCAGCATGTCCATATTGCTATAGCTGGGACTCCAGTGGGTTGTTAGCAGTGAGGAGAGCCCTCTCAGGGGATGGAGCACTGGACACTCAGAAGTCCATTTCCCAGGTGCACCAGAGGTGGTTAAATGAGAAGCATGGATCATGTGGTCTGAGAACAATGGGATGAGAGTGCGGGCGGCGCCGCGTGGCTCTGCCCGGTGTCTTGGGCACAGCCAGGTCGCGCTGATGCTCCTGCCAGCCCATGTGACAGCAAAGAGTGGGATGCTGGGCTCGGGCGGCTGCAGCCGGCTTCGTCTTCCCCCTCCTGTCTGGTTCCGCCTATAGTCACTGTCATACCATGGTGTGTCCTGAATGGTATCTCCTGGTAAACCTGACAGTTTATAAGCGTCCGGAACATTATGCCTGATGCCTGGAGGGCGTCACCCTTCCTGAAAGTAGACGGTAGAAAGCAGCAAAACATCTTTGGCAGAGAGAGAGCAGCTTTGGAGCGTGTGGCCATGTGATGATGGTCCTACGGCGTCTCTGATTCCTGATGTGAGGTGCTCCCTGCGCCAGACTTCTCAGTGTAATACTGGCTCACAAGCAGGCAGTTAATGGGAACCAGGGAAGTGAGGTTTCAGGCCGAAGCCGGGCAGCTCATTCCTGTGCCGGCTCCTCCCTGTCAGAGGGAGCAGGAGACGGCGATGATCCGGCTGAAGAGACAGGAGCAGGAGCTGGAGCAGATGAGGCTCCGTTACCTGGCGGCCGAGGAGAAGGAGGCCGTGAAGACAGACAAGCAGCAGTTGGAGGACGTCAAGAACGAGCTGAACAGGTGTGTGCTTTGGGGGGACGGGCCTGGTGTTTGCTGGGGGAGGTGCGGTTTCCCTGTAAGCATGATCGGCACGGGTTCGAGAGCTGGCCCGCTGGCCTCCCCTTCCACGCTTGGTGACCCTCCTTTTCCCGTTCAGGTTAAAGCAGCAGGAGGGGAGGCGGAGCCCCAGACACGTGGGGCTGGAGCAGGAGGCAGCAGCCAGCGACAGCGTGGACGAGCACCTGAGCCGGCTCCTGGAGGAGAGGGACACACTCCTACGCACTGGCGTGTACACGCACGAGGACCGCATCATCAGCGAACTCAGCCGGCAGATCCAGGAGGCCATGAGCCTGCGGGGGGGACACTGACAGAGGACACATTTCACTTTGAGTCATTGACACTTGCGACCTGCCAGTGTCCTTACCTGCTTTGAGGGCCACAGACTTGCTCGTGTTACATGTGTACCTACGACCACCAGATGGCGCCCTTACTCTGTGAAAAGTTTTCTGTCTGTTTATGTATTAAAAGCGTCTGTCCTTTTAGTTTGTATTAATTTTTGTACCTAATAAATTATTTTGTGACAAATTTTTGATGTAATTTTTCCTGGTGACTGAACTCTGTTCATAAATCTCTCCTAATGACATTTATTCTGTAGTCTTTTTAGTCCACGTGTCTCCTTTTCTAGACGACATGATTTCCAAGTGCACTTCCCTTTGACTCCCCCACAGCGCGCTTGTGTCAGCCTGCTGACTCAGGGTTTGGACCAAGTCCATTAGGACATTCAAGTACAGTAGGGAAATGAGTCCCATCCAGAGGTCAGCCCCCGTCATTCCTGTATGTCGCACCCCGCCCCCCCCGAGAACGGCGAATTAAATCATGCCGTTTGGATGAGGGCTGTAGACCCCCATAGTGGGCAGGGATGAGGATCAGGAAAGCAAGTCCCTGGGCACCCACATGTCTGACTGTCATTCACTGTGAGGAAAGCCTTGAATCCCAATGTTCTATGAACGGCCCGGTTTGTGTCGCCTGGTAACAGCGCTGACATCCTGCCATCCCATCATTAACAGGCGAGCAGCTGAGCAGTTTGAGATAGCCAGTGACGTTTATCCACTGAAGTGGAGTGGGCAGCGTGGGCACCCTTAGTACTTAGAAGGACGGCCCGTCAGCGACAGCTTGCACAGCCGATACGAGACGCGTTATCAGCGTGTCTGTGAAGTCACTCCTACTGGGCCGTGTGATTTATGCCTGTCTGAGGCGTGATAACCGCCTCAAACAGCCGTGTCCATCTTCGCTTACATACCCACCTCTGCTCTGCTCACACTCACACACTGACCTGCTTTAGTCTGACACGCTCATTACACTCTTGGATAGATTGACCTCTTTGAGTCTGATACACTCCACTTAAGCATAACTTTGCCTTCCTAAGGGTTAACCAGGCCTCTGTGCTCATTCTATAGACTACTCCAGCCCCACAATGGCACAACAAATTACTTATGCTCCGAAAAAGGCCTTCAACCAACTGCCAACCAGGTGAGATCGGGCGACCGTTGTATCTGGATGATCGTGAAAAGTTGCCCGCTATGAAATTTGACATTGCTCAAAAAGAGACCCGATTTCAATCATAACTCAAATCTGATAAAGTATGCAGTTACTGTGTTTTGCCTCATATGGCAGATTGGAAGATGCATTCGTCCGTATGGGTTTATCTGTACTGTGCTGTCCTACTTCTCAGAGATGTGCCATGGGGGCTAGCCGTAATTGGTTGTGAAGCTCATTTGCTCTGTGACAGACCCCAGCAATCTTTAGAGTTCTGCGTGTCTGGCCGCCCAATGTCATCGTCTTAGTGCCTCTGAACCCCAATGAAAAACACACTGCGGGAGAGAGATTATTGTTTGCGAAAAGGTACATTTCTCCAGTTAATAAAGCGAGGCTGCGGTCTTTCAAGACTCCAGTAGAATCTGCGCTTGTCAGAGTCTCTCCCAGCCGGTATGTTTCCAATTAGGCCCATCTGAAGGAGTTAGGAAAAACCCCTGTTTGGATGCTAATTGCTTTTGAAAGTCTGACCCCCATTTGCTCAATATTTTCCTCGGCAGAAGATTCCAGGAAAAACAAAGCAGGAGAAAACCTTTAGGCCGCGGGGCCACTTTCGCATGTGTGTTTGCAGAAGAATCGTTTTCATGTGATCATTCCTCATGTCTCCAGGCAAAACTGCATATCGCACGTCCAGCTTCCCATGGAAAAGCATGGTGATTGATGTCCAAAATTTTAACTGTATTTGTTTTAGAAATTTGTAAAAGGCCTCCTGGGAATAATTTGCTTAAATCACTCAGAAGAACGGCAATTCTGTTTTCATTATCCCAAAATCCCAGTCGGTCGCTGAGCTCTTGACAAAAGGTGGTAAATATTTTACTCTTGAAGTTCAAGGTGATGATATTAGTGTTCTGAACAGCAACACTGGGGTGGAATGTGAATTGTCAGCCTGAAGTGGACTTACCTCTGAGTGACGGAAAGCAAAATAAATACCGATGATGGGACACGACCCTTGGGAATTGTGAAGAACAGTGACATTACAGTGACTCGCACCAAACACCAAGCCACAAACTATCTGGCCTTGTGAAAAAATTCTAACAAATTCGAACATATGTGGTTTTAAGGTAAGTTTTGCAGCTTTCAGGGAATATTCACAAGTGAAAATATTTAGCCACTAAAATCCCAAATTTTTATTAAATAGGTCAGAATTCATCATCCAATCACAATTATCATCCTTAAAAAAGAATTACAATTAAAAGTTTTTTTTTCCTTTGTATGACTACAGCGTTATTGCTGACTTCAAACACTGTATGGATGGAATATATATTGCAAAACAGAAACGTGATTTTAGCCAGGCTGTTGCATACAGGTGACTACCGTGAGAGTAAGTAACCTTGTGTGTGTGTCTTCTACAGCTACACATGTAATGTTTTAATTCTGTTGTATGTACGACGGACAAAAGCATTCATGCATTACTTTGTGCAATCCATGTTTAGTACGCTAGACCAAACACATGAGAAACAAATTCCTCGTGTAAAAGCCAAGCAAAATAATATTACGGTATTATAGGGCCATAGAAGTATTTACATTTTATTTTGATTTATCTGATGGGCACCAGGGAGATGTGGAATATGAGCATGTTACTGCGATTTTCCATGGCTTCAGGAGATGGCTGTCCCACAATCCCGTCAAGCCGGCCTTGATAAAAAAGGACATGAACGCCATGCTTAGGAGACCGCAGATAAAACCATAGTGAAATGAGAGGGCGGGCCTTAGTGTGTCACTGCTCTGCAGAGTGTGTAGGATGGGCAGCGCGCTGTGTGATCTTCAGTTCATACCCCTGAGATCCGAAAACATGGATGCAGTGGGGGGCTCTGAAGTCAATGCACCACCACCCCATGGGTCACCCCTTAAGGTGCATTATTTAAAACATTCAAACGGATGTAGAGAATATCCATAATGCAATGGTGCTCTAATAGGAATCTTTGCATGCAATATAATTTGTGAAAGTAACACTCACTGGTGACAGTCATCTGTATGGGATTTTAACCCCTTCTTGTCCTGTTTGCACATATGACGTCTGTTCCACTTCAGTGTTCAGTATGTTCAAAAGACATTGTTTAATAGCCATACATTTTCAAAAGTAAGTACCGTAGTACTTTATCATGACCTCATATTTAGTGAATTGTTTGGAGAAATATTGATGTTTACATTTTTAGTATTTTTCTTATGTCAGTACAGTAGCATGTTACATGCATTTTGTAAATGCATCTAATTTTAATTTATATTTAAGAATTTACTCTGGGCAATATAAATTATACACACAGACATTATTTGTAAACATAATGCTCCAAGATGTTAAGTGTTCATCTCCAATTTGTACACAGAGATTCTTGAACAAGATGTTTTTTTTAATCTTGATCCTGGATGTTTTTTGTCCCTACAGGCGTGGTGTCATCCCATACTTCTGCCACCTCATGCCGCTATGCTAATCCAGGACCGTTAGCATAACAAAAAGTCCTGAAACACGTAAGGTAGTACTCGTAATGCTATTTTAACCAAGACCCTAGTAATCTTTATGTGTGACTGTTGGCATTTTAACCACTGATGTTCAATGGTAATTTTTTCATTACTATTAAAGTTTAATATTCCTTTTAAGGGTGTGTTTTTACACTCCAAAATCATAGTGCTTGTTCCAGCTTGTCCTAGCTTTAAGGCTTGTGGATTTAATAAAATTTCATGGGCAGAGGACCTACAATTCTTCTGGCCAAATTCTTTCACATGCAATAAAAAGCCAAATTTTGCTGATTTTTATTGTGCTGTCACCATCCTCCACGTTTCTGCCATGTAAGTACATGACGGCAGTGATGTCAGACGCTCCCAAAGACCAGATTATAGCAGAGCCTTGCTTTGATTACCTAGTCAGAAACACAGGGAACATTTTCACATAAACAAATAATGTTCTTAAAAATGAATTTACTATTGGAAACAGACCTTTGTTTTATTTCCCATGGAATAATGGTGCAGCTTTTGGCCCAGTTTATTTATTTATTTTTTGTTTTAAAAAAAGCAACATGTTGAAATCATGCAAATGAGTCAAAATTCGTTGGGGCTTTGGATTTAACACACAAGTCAGAACCGGAGTTATTTTCTTCGTACAGTAAAGGTGAAGAAATCAGACACTTAACACGTTCAGTTCTTCCAAGTAACACATCTTTGCATGTGTCAGCTTACATCAGTCCGCAAGAAATGAGTAGGACATCTGAGCAGACAGTCTTTGAAGGAGAGGTATGGCCCCAAACCATACACGCCGTACAGACTCTGGGTGCATGTTCCCAATGCAGCGTTTGACGGAGCGAAACATCCCAGTGGGTTCTGATTGACCTGTGTGAGCTGCCACATTCATCGTATGTACATTCTAGATTGCATGAAATTGCAATATAACTTACAATTCTGTGTAAAAAAAAAGAAAAGAAAAACAGTCACAATAACAACATAAAACGGTACTAAATCATGTAAGGCTGCCCTGAATATATAGTTATTTTATGCTGTAACTGACCGTCTTCCTTTTCCAGACCAAACATCTAGAATGTTCCATCCTGTCCAATTTTACTACATCAGTAATGTTTGTTCATACAGATTTATGGACTCATAATATACTTTACAAGAAATTATTTTCATTTGTACTTAAATAGACTCCTTCGTTACATTTCAAAGCACTAGACTGAAACTGATGTTTTATTAAATTAGTTTGGATTGTTTGAAAGTGCACAAAACATGGTATGAGAGCAATGGACGATAAATATTATTTTCACTTTTTACATTTCATATTGAGAATGGCCTTTTATTGGCCTCTTTTTCCCTTTGGGGATAGGGGGCGGCGGGGGTAGGGTGTCAGAATATCACATTGAGACGAAAAGGAGGGGGACATTTTTCCCTCCCCCACACCCCCCGCTCCTGTAAAATCATGCTGTAGAAAGGTATCCATTAAAGGTAAGCTTGTGCATTCTCAGTACAGAGAGGTCCGACCCAGCACCCTGACTGGCCGACTGCCTTTGGTGTCATACAAAGAATATGAAAGTGTGATATAAGAAAGCTACAGACGCAGGCTGATTTTTGGTATCTTTGCAATCCCCAGGCTCCCCGAAGCTCTGGGACACCCGGTTATAAATAAATCATCTTCCCCCCCAAC
>JABFDZ020000044.1:7338979-7355069 GCA_019775955.2 Pollimyrus isidori | reverse complement strand
TGTATACAGTTCAGACACACAGAACAGACACTGTACACCCACAGCACACACTCTACACACAGTGCAGTGTATACAGTACAGACACACAGAACAGACACTGTACACCCACAGCACACACTCTACACACAGTGCAGTGTATACAGTTCAGACACACAGAACAGACACTGTACACCCACAGCACACACTCTACACACAGTGCAGTGTATACAGTTCAGACACACTGAACAGACACTGTACATCCACAGTACACACTATACACACAGTGCAGTGTATACAGTACAGACACACTGAATAGACACTGTACACCGACAGCACAGACAGTGCAGTATATGCAGTACAGACAAACAGAACAGACACTGTACACCCACAGTACACACCCTACACACAGTGCAGTATATTCAGTTCAGCATAAAGGAATATAAGTATAAAATACAGTAAAATAAAATTCTCCTTTGCTTTCAATGAAGTTTTACTAGTTTCTAGTTAGTTCTTCTTTCACCTATCTGAACATACAGTAATAGGCATTGAGGTCATTCTCAGCCAATACTATTAGCACACCAGAATGTAAAATACAGTATCTTCTGTACCTATCACTATTAACTAAATGTAAAACATGTGATCTAACTGCCTTATCTCTGTAACCATTTGACCATTAGGTTAACCATGACAGCATAATTATCTGGGTCACATTCAGGGATTTAATATTAGGGGTTACATACTGCAGTGTTTTGCCTTGTAATCTGAGACCTTAAATGAGCTGTGTAATCTCCATATTTCATTAAAGTCCTTATTCATTAGAATGACAACATCAATGCATAATCAATGATTTATTAAATTACTGTGCTGGAAATATTTACTCTAGGTATTGAGAGGTCTTGGTTTGTGTGTATTGATTAAAATACTAAATGTGACAAACACAATGGTGCTTCCCATTCACAAATTGTGGTAATTAAGAGAGCTAAAAATAAATTACCACAGAGGACACCTTCATTACCAGCTGGCCCTCAGCACTGAACAGTCATATGGGCTTAGACAGGAAGATCCTGAGATCCGTGTCAATATTTCCATGGACGGCTGGGATCCTTTAAGCCGTTAACTTAGAGATAAAAGTGACTACAGCTTAGATCAGGGGTGGCCAGTCTTATCCGCAAAGGGCCGGTGTGTGCTGGTTTTTGGGATAACCTGTAGGTCAGCTGTTCAAACCCAGGTGTGAGGACCCTTCAGCCAATCAGTCCTCTAATTAGTAATCTATTTAGGGAGTTGCAGCAAAAACAAACCGGATTGGCCATCCCAGGCTTAGAGTGTCTAAGTGTAGAGTGTGTCCTCATATATGTAGTGATGTGAGGATCCATTATAGGTCATTCAAGCACAGTGAAAGTTCCCTGGCAGCCTGGAGGGGAGTCAAACTGCAGTCCTGGAGGGACAGAGCCCCACAAATCTTAGTTCTTTCCCTGTTCCACCACAAATGATTCAGCTCAACAGCTATGTGGTAATTAGCACAAGGACTTGAATCAGCTGTGTTAAACGAAGGGAAACCGAAAAATCTGCAGGGCTTTGGCCCTCTAGGACTGGAATCTGACACCTGTGCTCTACACAGTAAAACCACCTCAGCAGCCTGGGATGTTCTGCTGCACAGTAAAATATCCGGAGCAACCTAAGATGTTCCTCTACATGCAGTGAATCTTACAAAGCAGCTGAGATGTTCGTCTACCTGCAGTGAAACATCCTCAGCAGCCTGAGATATTCCTTTACCCACAATAAAACCTCCACAGCAGCTGAGATGCTCCTCAACATGCAATGAAACCTCCACAGCAGTCTGAGATGTTCCTCAACACGCAGTGAAACCTCCACAGCAGCCTGAGATGTTCCTCTACATGCAGTGAATCTTACAAAGCAGCTGAGATGTTCGTCTTCCTGCAGTGAAACCTCCACACCAGCCTGAGATGTTCCTCAACACACAATGAAACCTCCACAGCAGCTGAGATGTTCCTCAACATGCAGTGAAACCTCCGCAGCAGCCAGAGACATTCTTCTATGCTCAGTAAAACCTCCAAAGCAGTCTCAGATGTTTCTCTACACTGTGAAACCTCCACAGCAGTCTGAGAACTTCGTCAACGTGCAGTAAAGCCTTCATCAACCTGTGATGTTCCTCTACCCACAATAAAACCTCCAAAGCAGCTGAGATGTTCCTCTGTGCACAGTGAAACCTCCACAGCAGTCTGTGATGTTCCACTACACACAATGAAACCCCTTTAGCAATCTGAAATCATCCTTCATATAATTAAACCTGCACAGCAGCTTGAGATTTCTCGAACCTCATAGAATGTGATTTCCTCAGTTAAACAGACCAGGCAGTGAATCAGCTGGCCTCTCCATGGTCCTGTGGCAGGAGGATTGTGCTTTTCATTATGAGCCCAACATGGCGTGAGAACATGAGGCCTCGCCAGCAGACCTGAGCTGAGCACTTGACAGTTGACAGGCCGCTCCTCATTTGCCACAAGAATATGCATACACTCATCTGTATTGGCTTCTGAGGCCTGATCTGAAAGCCAGAGGTTTCACTCAAGTTAAATCCCAGTAGGATCACTCCAATACTCTTCTTAATGGGATTTCGAACCAGTCAGTGACCACCAATTTAGCAGTGTCAAAACACCTGTGTTTTACTGCATGAGCATCTATTGTACACAAAAGCATCTAGATTTCAGGTACTACTTGGTTACTACTGGGATAATGGGCATCGAGGCTCTAAGTACAGGTAGGGTTGATGGTATAGGACAGGGGTGGCCAATCTTATCCAGAAAGGGCTGATGTGGGTGCAGGTTTTTGGGATAACCTCTAGGTCAGCAGTTGAAACCCAGGTATGAGAACTCTTCAGCCAACCAGCCCTCTAATTAGTATTATAACTACAAATATAGCTGCAGCGAAAACCCGCATACACAGTGGCCCTTTGCGGATAAGATTGCCTACCCCTGGTATAGTAGGTATTATGGTAACTGTGAAAAAAAATATTTTTACCAAAACGCACGTAAAAAAAATATGAATTATTATAATACTAACAGCGGTGGCGTACTGACCTCCCACCTGCAGGGGTTTTATAGACTTTCCATATTCTTCCATATACCTCATATTCCATATACTCCCATATACTCCCATATACTCCATATTCCATATACCACCTGCGTCCATGTGGTTTTCCACCAGCTACTCCCTGTTCCTACTTCAGTCCTCCTGCACCTTTTCCACTAACTTAACAGCTATCTACCAAAGCAAGGACGTTGGTATTTTAGCAACATCTGCAAACCCATCTGGGATTCTCCCAAGATCTCCATAGCGGCACACAAACTCCATAGCCACACTCAGCTTGGGCTGCAATGATTATTGAACAGAGTAATTGGATTAAATAAGTTCACCTAAAAAGTAGGTAACGTATCCATGTGGAGGAGACCCTGGGTTTGTGCCCATAATTTGAGGGGCTGAATATAGCCAGTACTCTCCTGGATCTTCAGTTTCTTTACTAGGTTGGCTGGTATCAAAGGACCCTCCACCCAACATTTTAAAGTCCTTATCAGAAGCTTTCTCTTTTGAAGACCAGCAGATAATGGCAGCAGGACCCCTGAGGATAAGGCTTGCTCACCTCTGATTAAGAATATTGAAACATTCATTACTGGGGAGGTGTGCCTTCTTGTTATTGTGCCCAGATGGTTCTGCAGTGATCGTGTCTCAGAGGAGTCGACCGCAGCCAATAGTCAGGGAAATAAACATGTTCTTCAACATTTACATGAAGCTTCAGGACAACACCAAGGTTCTTGATTTGTTGTGAGGTATTTATTGCATTATACACCAATATACTGATGGTCCACTGGAACATAGTGTCCATCAACTTGGTCTACAGAAGAAGTGCAGGGCAGTGCTGAGTTTTTCAGAACATAAGACAACCACAAAACACAACAAATGGAATCAACCCTCATCAATACATGCAAGATTTTCATAACACTTGCGTGCCTGTTCCCAAACATTCATAATATTTGTGTGTTTGTTCCCAAACCTTCATAACGCTTGTGCACATGTTCCCAAATGCTCATCGCTGCACATGTGCATGTTACTGACCCTCATTAATCTATGTTTGTATGTGATCAGTGTCCCACTGTACTCCATCACACTTTCTGTAGAATGATTGAGTAAGATGGGATCCCATGTTCACCCCCCAAGAGCGTCTTAGTGGGGAATTCCACAGGAAATATCTCCTTTAGTGATGCCACTGGAACTCCTCTGTCCCTGACTGTACTTATAAACTGCATCAATGAGCATGCATAAGCAGAAATGCCAAACAACATAGTGTAGAATATTTTAATACAGATATATTAGACTATTTACTGGGTGTAGAAACTGTTCCTCCAAATATCCAGCCCTCAATTCCCTTGTTCAGCTGAATTTGATCTGCACCCCAGAGCCATAAAGTTGGATATTGACAAACCCTCACATTGACTTCAAGTCCTCAGTATCCAGGCAACATTTTTCTTCTGTATGAATATTAGTTTATTGAATAAGTGGCATGTGTTTTCCTCCACATCACAGTTGGGGTGGGTATTTCTCTGAAGAAAAACAGCACTAAGCAGAAATTTCCAATATATCCCCCAACATCTTTAATTAAGTTTGGAGATGTTACATACTGCATCTGAGCCATAAAAGCAGGGTGGCAGTGGGAGATCACACTGACACTAATTTCATTGGTTTAGAGGAAAATGACTATGTTGGGTGCATGTGTGTGCGTTTCTGTGTGTGCGTTTCCTGCACTTTATAATGAACAAGCTTAGACTTATATCCAAATAATTACTCATAAGAAAACAGCCACTGGGAATTATTGTCAGACTTAGTGTTGTGACAGACACCATACCCTGTCATTTACTGATGTTAACACTGCTCTCTGCTACTCAATAATGAACACTCCTGCTCACTGCTACTTACTGATAATCACGCCTGCTCACTACTACTCACTAATGATCACTCCTGTTCAATGATGTTTACTGATGATCACTGCTGTGCACCGCTAGTCACTGATAATCACTCCAATTCACTGCTGATCATTCCTGTGCACTGCTATTAACTGATGATCACTCCCATTTACTGCTAGTCACTGATCATTCCTATGCACTGCAATTGACTGATGATCACACCCATTCACTACTATTCACTCATAAGTACTCCTTGTTACTGCTGTTCACTGATGATTACTCTTATTCACTGATTAATGCCGTGTCACTTGCCATCCCCTAAATGCACCGCAAACCTTTGACTATTTCTACTGTAATAGCATCAAATGCTAAATACCATAGTCTTTGTCTCCTACTGTAAATAGAAACAGTGTCTGTACAATAAAACTTCCAAGCATTAGTATGTTGGAAACCTTGTTTGTGGCCCATGTAAACAATCTAGATTTTCGTATTGAAGAGAATCTCTGACATCTATAACAACCAATATTTAAATTAATTGCACATTTTTAATTACCCAGCAGATCTTTGAGATGAAAAAATGTTGTGGACAGAAAATGGGAGCCTAACAAACACAATTTGGACTTACAATCCTCTTCGTTCATAATTCTGAAAGTTTGGAAGAAGAGGAATGTCTGTTTAAAGGTGAGTTGGCTGATAAACAGGCATTATTCACATTTAAAGTGTGAACATCTTGTGCAACGTTTACCCCATAACGGTGTGTTTTGTTTTTTGAATCTTTTCTTTTGTTGTTGATTTTATGATCCCTTCTGAGAGTCAAAAGATTCACCCCATACCTCGAAACCAAATTCATTAAAACTGATTATTTAAATTTATAAGTATCCATTGTGACTGTCTGTGTTATGGATGCTCTGAGACAAGTCGCACTGATGAATTACAAATGCATACAAACAAGAACACGAAGCAAAACAAAGACAAATGGGTCAGAGTAAAGCTTCATTATGACGATGACATGACTGTCAACATGGTTGTCAATGTCTGTTAGCATATCTGTCACCATTTATGTTAACATGATTGTCAACATGTCTGTCAATGCACGTCAACATGTCTGTTAGCGAGGCTGTCAGTCTGTCACCTTGACTATGAAAACGTTTACCATGACTGTCAATATTTCTGTCAACATGGCTGTCAATGTGTGTCAACATATTTGTCACCAAAACTGTCAACATGGTTGTCAATGTCTGTTAGCATATCTGTCACTATTTCTGTTAACATGACTGTCAAAATGTGTGTCAATGCACGCCAAAATGTCTGTTAACAAGACTGTCAGTCTGTCACCTTGACTATGAACATGTTTGTTACCATGACTGTCAACATGATTACCAATGTCTGTTAGCACATTTGTCACATTGTCTGTTAACATGACTGAAAACATGGCTGTCAATGTCTGTAAACTTGAGTATGAACATGTCTGTCAATACATGTCAACATAGCTGTCAATTTCTGTCAACACGACTGAACAAATGTGTCAACATGGTTTTCAATGTCAACATTGCTTTCAACATGACCATAATGGTTTGTTAACCTGTCTATAAACATGTCTTTCAAATACATCTGTCATCATAGCCATCAGCTTCGATGTCACCATGACAATCAAAAAGGTCTGTCAACATGACTATCAGTGGGTCTGCAGCCCTGATTGTCAAAAATTCTATCAAACCATGAAAGACAAGGCACAGTGCCTGTCAGGTTGTCAGTCAACAGATCTGCTAGCATGCTGGATAGCATATTTTCCGGTATGCTAGTTAGCATGCTGCTTAGCCCAGGGTTGCCAAATTTGGTCAGCTGACTGGAGTGATATTTTCACACCAGAGGTGTCAGGGTTGGCGCACACACACACATATACACACACACACACACATACACACACACTTGGTGCTGGTTAGCATGCCAGTGATCATGACGGTCCTCACAGAGCTCCTCACCTGTCCGGGTTCTGTGTGCACACGTGCATCTGGAGCAGGATGCGCTGGGTGAAGGTCTTGAAGCACTGACCGCACTTCCAGAGGTGCCAGTCGCTGAACTCTGTGCTTATCTGGCTGGTGGAGGTAGGACTGGCCAGCACACGCTGCTGGTTCTTGTTGCTGCCCATGGAGCCGAACCCAGAGTCGGCAGAGCCCGGCTTCTCGAGCAGGGCGAAGCTGCGAGCGCAGGGCGAGTGAGGGAAGACCATGGAGCGGAGCGCCGCCACTGCCGGCAGCCCGGATGACTTGCTCCCTTTCCCGAAGGCCTGCAGGCTGTCCTGCTTAGCCAAGGCCTCCACCACAGTGGCCGGTACGTTCACTGGCGGGTGAGAAAACAGAGACAGCCGTTATTAAGGTACCCGGTGACGGGCCTGTTAAGTACGCAGTCACTTACAGAGCTTAAAGGAGCACAACTGCAGCCGATTAAACAAACACTAGATAGTCTGACATTAACTAGGATTCTTAAAATCTATGAAAGATCAAAGACGACTCCATCACGCTGCTCACTCTCCATGGCTCATTATTTTGTAAAGTGTGTGTTTTTAATGCACTTTTACAGGATGCACACCAATAAAGAGATTAATCTAATCACCAACGAACATCATTTGTCTCCTTCGGGGGGCACACCTGCTAAATTGATTTGGCCCCAGTATGGGCGTGAGCTGGATAATTACGTCATTTGTAAGGTGCTGCTGGGTAATATCGACATGTGCACTTCACTCCTTGGATATCTGTCATGTGTTTTGCTAAGCAAACCATAAGCACAAATCTGTCTGCGGTCTGTTATGAAATGCAGAAAAATATCAATGGTGTTTACAGAATTTTGCAGTGTTTGACATTTTCGGAGTTGTTTCTTTGTTTACAGTTGTTTATCAAAAATCCAGACATCCATAATTCAAAAATCCCTCTTGAACTAAGATAGTTCACCCCCCATGCAAAGGAAGGTCTAGATATTATCCAGCTGGAACCAGCTGTACTCAGTCACCGGGGCATCACCGTAGGGTGTGTCAGAACCCAGATGAACTTCAGAATCTGCTGGCTACTGAATCTCAGAGCATAATATTTAAATTGCTGTCTATTTACACCCGAGCAGCTGGACGTGGAAAACTGGTTTTGGTGGGCTTTTGATGAACATATGTTAACCTTCCTGCCTCGATTCATTGGTCATTTACTACAGCAGTCAAAGCAAAGCAACAATTCATCTGTAAACAAAAGAAGCCCAGTCTTTGTTTGTAATAGCTTATTGTGTACAGTAGAGGGGATTTTCTGAACAGGAGTATAGTTCACATTGCGCATATACCACCATACAGTGGTATATATATATATATATATATGTAGACACACACACAGTGAAACCTCAGATAATAAATTTTAACCTGATAAACGAGCGAGGTCTTGCAAAACAAGTATTATGTACATGCTTTGTCTGCGTAGCGTCACGTAATCTCAACTGAGCCGATGGGTCTTCTCTCTCTCTCGCTGCAGGATTGTGGGTAATCGTCTCCCATGCTCAGTCTCAGTCGGCGTGCCTCACTTGTATAGTCAAAATTTAGTAGAAAAGCACCACCCGAATTAGGGCATAGAACCTGTTTAACGACAATGCAATATCCACATTTCCGCAAAATCGAAGAGGAGGCAAAAACGGCTGTCATTGGATAGGTTCCTTGTTAAAGTCGCCCAAAAAAGAAAAAGATTCCAGTGAGCCAAAAGATAGCAGTAATTCCGTTAGTTATAGTGAAAGTCAAAATAATCCTCCTCTTCTCCTCTCTCTCGTCTCCCTCACACCATCAATGATTCTTTTCAAAAGTAAAGTGCAGGTTAATTTGTTTTATCTATTTTTACTTTATATTTGTTATCAATCATTTTTATATGAATATGTTTGGGTTGTGGAATGAATCATATGAGTTTCCATTATTTCTAATGGGAAAATTTGCTTTGATATACAAGTGCTTTGGATTACGAGCACGTTTCCGGAAGTAATTATGCTTGCAATCCGAGGTGTAACCGTATGTGTATGTGTGTGGTGTGTGTGTGTGTAACCGTATACACCAGATTTACAATAAGCAATGACCAATGAAAGTTGGTTGGTTTCAGCCCCAGATGATCCAGCAAATCGTTCTGACAATTTATCTACTCAGAGGTCCACTCTAAGTGGACCCATGCACTGTGCTAACGAAGGCTCACACTCTCTGCTGTGTCCTATTTGGACACAAACTTTCAGCCGATACCATTACAACTTTAAACCTTTCTACCCAATCAAAGGTTACAGACTTCTAATAAAACAAATATTTCCCAGAATCCATCTCTACTATGGGCAAGATTTCTTTAAGCAGGAGAGTAAGGATGCATGGTTTGCACTCAAAGCCACTCCTGGGTGGTCCTGCTCTCTCCATTCCTTCCCATAATGCCAGATTAATGGATGTCATAGATGCACTGAAAGTGAGGATAACGTCAATCATGACAGGAAACACAATGGAACGGGTGTAACCGGACCTTGTAAAAATAATTAAATCATCCTTACAAATTTGCAGACACTGGAAGGTAAACAAAATGTGAAATCAAGTCAGTCATCTTGTAAATTTACTTGGGTTCAGTAAAATAAAGAGTCGCTAATGAAAACCGCTTGAGGAAAAAAAACAATACCAGAACAAGTGGAGCACAGCAGTATGTCCCGCATGCATCTAATTATGAAACACATTTCATTTGGCAGAGCTGCTGTCCAGCCAAAAATATCCCTGAGTTGCGCAGTATTGGGATCCTGTCTCACAGGGCAGCAGCGCTGTCTCTTCTTGTGGCAGCACGTGTTTGCGTACACAAGGTCTGAGAATTACAGCAGCTGTAGAGGATTCAGCCCGGAAGGGTGTCTGTCTGAGCCAAGCCTCAGAGGTGACCTGAGGCCTTGAATTCCAAAACACAGTCAACCTTGTTTACAGTGCTCTAACAAGGCCATGGGGCACACAATGTCAACTGGTTATGCAATGATTTTTGTTTCTGATGAGCAGAGGAAAATTGGAAAAGTGAAATACAGTTTTTCCCAGGAATTTCAGTCTGAGGGCGATTCATCTGTAAAAGATGATCCACGTCATCAGCGGAAACTGCGGCATGCATACCCCCCGACGCTCCTCCACCAACACGCTGATGACCAACTCTACGGTCTCCACAGCTTCACCTTAGCATTGAAGCTTGTCTCTAACCGTACACCGATACACATATCTAATTTTCAAAAACAACATTCCAATATGCAGAATTTATGGTAAAAGAGCTTTTCCCAGAAATGCTGCAGGCTTTGGAAAGTGGAACAGCCCAACGACACAGTGCTTCTGGGGATTAACATAAAACGTGAGTCACAGCCCAGGCAGCAAAACCAAGCAAACACTGCAGTACATCATTATCAAAGAACACATAAAAACGAAAGACCTGCTGAAAACACTTACGCTTATTTGAGGGCTTTTAAGTTTCTATTCAATGTTTCAAGAACGTTTTGGAATATCACTCCTTTTGGAATATCACTCCTTTTGGAATATCACTCCTTTTGGAATATCACTCCTTTTGGAATATCACTCCTTTTGGAATATCACTCCTTACGTCCCTAAACCTTTTGAAGTTAGAGAAAATCCAGACAGCGTCATCTACAGCCCATAATGAAGATGGATGAGATGAGATTGTTTGGTGGCGATCTTCTCCTCTAACCTAATAAAGCTCCTGCTATGATACAATCCCCACATCTGTGATGTGCATCATTTACTGTTGCTATACATACGAAATAGTTCCCGTAAGCTTTCGGCGACGGGGTTCTGTTAAAAACATAGCAGTTCGGCATCACATAACCACCGTGAGGCAGTAATTAGACAGGCGTGCTGTTTCAGGTGTCCTACTGGGATGGGATGCTGGGTGACACCTCCGAGAGTCAACGTACACCTGCGGAGGAGGGGAAGCCCACATCAAAGACCTTGTGATGAGTCATGACAGAAAACAGCAGCGTCCTTTCAGTGCCTTTCTTCTGGTGCTGAATATTTCACTTTGTTTGTAATATTTCACATGTGAAATTTCAGTATTGTTATTTTGTATTTCTATGCTGGGCTTCGACCCTCATTGTTGCAACACAAGTAATATAATAGGAAATTTTAAACAATAGGGACAAAGTTTCGCTTGCAGTTTTGCTTCCCAATCAAATTACACTAGCAACATCTCAGCACGTTGGTGTAATTGTGTAAACTCACACAGGGAAACTTTGAATATTGATTAGATTTGTCAATGCTCCTTAAAAAGAACCCTTTATCTCGCCTAAATTAAACACTCGTTGACAACAGTTAGCCCTGATGATTTACTCTATTTAATTACAGTATAAAAACTTGGGCTGGACTTTACTCCAGGGTTCTGCTATCGATCGTTTCTGGTGATTCTGCCAGAGGATAAAGAAGAGGCCAGATCACAGCGGTACCTGACAGTAAGAGTGCTGTAAATTCTGAAGACACTTTGAGGAACAGCAGCTGAGATGGACACTGGGAAACCTCACAGAGGGTGCGATGCATTATTTCTTCCTAAAGTGTTATCGTTTAAACATTGTTCTTACTGTAATGTCCATTGTGTCTGTTCTGTGTTCTATATCTGGCACTATCTCAGTAAGCCTGCATCTGTAGCTGTACTATTATTATAATAAATAATTCTCATTTTGGCCCATGGAGGGTGGAGTGAACCGCTGGAAAGCCTCCTCCAGCAAACTATCTCCCTCGATCTGAGACTGGCCCACATTCAGTCTGCAGAGTCTAGTCAAAAATATGAGGGTCAAACACAAAAATAACCAGGTATAACTTTTTAATAAGTGAATGCTGACTGAAAACTTGCAGAATAACAAACACTGGTCTTTTTTGGTTTTTAATTAGAATTCTGTGATCAGTGTTGACATGCCACAGCAGCAAAATGTGTCCTATGTGGCATAGCAGGGGGCACTTAATTCAGCTCCTGGAGGGCAGTGTTTGGCGGGGGGCAGATACTGTGCTCAGGGTACCTGAGTGGTGCCTTGTTGGTCGGGGATATAAACCAGCAATCTTTCAATTACAAGTACGCTTCCTTAACCTTTAAGCCACCACTGCCCACTAAGCACTGCATCATCAGGCAGAACGGGCGGCTCCATCTAGAGCAGGGGGGCCCAACTGCAGTCCTGGGGGGCCAGAGCCCTGAGTATCTTAGTTCTTTCCCTGTTCCACCATAAATGATTCAGCTCAAGTGCTGTGTGGTAATTAGCACAAGGAGTTGAATCAGGTGTGTTAAATGAGGGGAAACACAAAAATGTGCAGAGCTCTGGGCCCCCAGGACTGGAGTTGGGCACCCCTGTTCTAGATGAACTTGTGGTCCTTCCGACCACATCTGCAGGCCGCATGCACCACAGGATGGCGTTGCGACCTGCGCGGATAAAACATCTCTCTCCATAGTGCTGACTCGACAATTCGACACAACCACACCCCTGGCAGAGACACCACGGCCTGTCAATGAAGGGTTTATTACGTTCCTGGAGGATTGTTATCACGTTAACTGTCAGAATTCAAAACATCAAAATGTCTAGACTACAGGATCAAGCTGTTCGCAATGCCCCTTAGGGAATTTTCACATGTTCTGGAGCACGAAGAAGTTCAAGGAGCGGAGAGCGGACAGAGAGAAGTAAAGGTGGGTGTCGCAATGATTCATGCTACAGCGACTCATGGGAGAGACACCCCTAGCAGAGGCACTTGACGCACCAAATACAAACCTCCCGTGCATGTAACCCAAAGGTTATTGTGTCCCAAGTCCTACGAGGGTCCGGATCGCTTATCTAGAGGCAGAAAGGCTAAGATGTGACCATCCATGACACCATGAATGCAATGCTTCAGGAGGGATGGGGCGGACAGACAGGGCTACTGAGTGACCATGAGTTTGGAACGTTGAGGGCGATTTGCACAGTAAAGTAGGCGGGACGCGCGTGCGTCGCGTGGAAGCCGCTTACGGTTCTCATCCTGTGCGACGCACTGCAGGGGAATCCCGAAGAAGGACGTGTAGCTGTCATTGTACCAGACCAGGAGCTCCGTGCCACGGGGGATGTCCATGCAGGCCCGGTAGAATATGCACAACCTGTGGAGAAAGAGCAGCCACACCTCAGCGTCTGAAAAGCAGGACACGCTACAGACAGCACATTTACATACCTGCGCATGCGTGTGCATGTCAAAGAGTTCAGGTCAGAGGAGGCCGTAACAGTGCACAGCTGAAGCACAGTGCACAAATGCACACGACAGAGAAACACATATGTCATCCTTACAGGTTAGGTGTGTGAAATGTCATGGTGTGCAACCTTCAGCTTTTCTGTTGTGGGTATGTTTATATCCCTCTGAATTCCTTATTAATATCATAATTGATCGGGTGCTATGACTTTGAAGATGATGGTTAACACCAATTTGGGAAGACCATGTTTACTATGGCATAACCGTTCCACCCCCCCCAGCCCCACACGTGTCATCGTTACACTCCCAGAATCACGTGGGTTTTTTCTCGCGCGGGGGGTGGCGGTGGGGGCGAAACGCCACAGCAGGTAATGAGCCGAAGTTCAACGGGTAAAAAATGTGGCGTCTCTGCCAGAATCGCCTTTTAATGAAGCGGTGAGCGGTCGAAGGCCCCGGCGCGTCGCCGTGGCAGTGAGGCATGTGCCCGCAAGGCCGTGCCGCCTCGACACGGCCGCCCCTGCCAGCGGCGACACTGATCGATACAGACGGCGAGCGCGGCGTGACTCCCAGAATGCAGCGGGCCCGAAATAATGGGGGTCCTTATTCATCCTCTTTAAATATATCACTAACAATAATAAAAAAGAAAATTCGACAAATATTTGACAAAAACTGCGCTTTGGTCCCGGTGGAGCGGCTCTGTGGATTTTATGGATTCTTTCCACCATGACACATCTATAAATCACCCGGATCTGGGACCCAGAGAAAAACAGGGCCTCCGCAGCGGCAGGTCCTCGCCGGGCCCCATGACGCTCTGTCTGGGCTCGGCCCGGCCGAACATAAACACCACAGATAAACGCAGGTGGGGGGCAGCCGACGGCCGACCGCTGAAAGACCCGTGTTTATGGAGCCATGGGTGGCCGGGCACAGGCTCGGGGACATGTAGCCGTGCGCCCGTCGCTTGCGGGCTGACCCGCTGCGGCCGGAACCTGCATATCAAAGGCATTTCTCTGCATTTGGGTAATATTCCCCAAGCTAACACTTATTTATTGTTGTGGTTGGATGAGTCATAAAGCGGACGGTGGGGCGTCCCCGAGCAGAGAAACGGGCGCGGCGTGCCAGCACACATTATTGTCTGAGCGAAACCCAAACAGGCAGCCCAGGGTGAATCCATCACGGCCTCTTTGAAGGGGAGTCCATTCAGGAACAGCATTGTGGAGCGTATGCAACTCAACCCAGCTGGTGGCTCGAGGTGGTCACCTTTGACCCAAGAGACTGAACCATGTGGGGGGGGGTCCTTCAGCCTAAATCTCACTGTACTTTTCCAAACTCTTTGTCTTTACAAATAGGGTCACTGTCATCCATGAGCTAAAAAAACGAGCTAAAAAGACTTAAACAACATATAACTACATTTTACATTTTTGTCCTTCTCCTTGCCTTTCTGACATCTTAAAAACTGAGAAGGTGCTGGAATCCTGTACAGAGTAAGCTGTCTTGTAGGGCGTATGGATATTTATGTTTTTTTAGGTTTCTGGAAAATTGCACAAATCAAACAGTTTAAATTGCTGATATTTCTGTGCAGGATCTTGTAAATTTAATTTCCTGCTGATATGCTGATTTCTGTGCATGATCCCTATTAATTAAAAGAACTGCTGATATTCAGATTTCTGTGCATGATCCTTGTTAATTCAATTAACTGCTGATATAATGATTTGTGTGCATTATTCTTGTTAATTAAACTTAGTGCTGATATGCTGATTTCTTTGTATTATCCATGTTAATTAAACTAACTGCTGATACTGTATGAGGATTTCAGTGCATGATCCCTGTTAATTAAATGCACTGCTGATATGCAGATTTCTGTGTATTATCCTTGCTAATTAACTGCTGATATGATGTGTTCTGTGCATCACCCTTGTTAATTAACTATTGATATGTTGAGTTCTGTGCATTTTCCCTGTTAATTAAATTGATTTCACTGCTGATATATTTACATGCATTATCATTGCTAATTAAATAAACTGCTGATATGTTAATTCTGTGCATTGTCCTTGCTCATTACATGAAATAAGCAGTAGTGATTTTGTTTTTCTTGACTATGTTAATGGTATCACTGCAGGATGGCAGGCCGTGAGACGGAGTCCTGGTTCGGTTTGTTGTCCTTGTGTCGTTACACTCGTATCGTATTCCTCCCATTCCGATGCCTGCCTTGCGATTCTCACGCGTGCGTCTGCGTGTATCTGTTGGCCACCAAAGAGCCTTGGACTCATGCTCTTTCTTTCACCCAGGCAGTACATTTCTCTCTGCACAGGCCGCCATTTTTGTCCTCTTCTTCTTAACTCGCCAAGGGAAAGACTCCCACTATTCTGCTTTGGTTTTCCGAACACCCAGAATGGATCATGATGGGAGTTTTAGGGAAGCTAATCTGTGTGACCGTCCAGGTGAGTCTTCCGTTTGTATGCTATTCTGGGAAAAAAGACATCAACATCTCATGCTGTCAACCAAACAGTCACGCCTACTTAGCATTCATTAGCGTTACTGCCGGTTCCGGTCCACATGCAGTCTGTACCTGTACTGGACCACCATCATGTTCTGCTCTCCACAGTGTCGCGCACAGCGGATGTACCTCATCCAACTGGACTTGCTGGGCTCATTGCCGTCAATAAAGTGCTGTAACGTGCCCTCCTGGTCGTAGATCTGAAGGACAGAGAGTGGGTTAGCATGCAGAGAGCTAGCATGATAACACAAAAAGAGTGTAGTGTGGGCCTGCATGGGCTGCTTGGAGACATTTACTGGTTAGGGATAGTTACCCTACAAGTGTTTCCTGGTTAGGGATAGTTGCCCTACTTATGTTTACTGGTTAGGGATAGTTACCCTACAAGTGTTTCCTGGTTAGGGATAGTTGCCCTACTTATGTTTACTGGTTAGG
>JABFDZ020000044.1:7318006-7333227 GCA_019775955.2 Pollimyrus isidori | reverse complement strand
GTAATTTAAAAGTGCCGGAAGTACCGGAAATTGTGATTTCGTGGACGCATGCGTAATGAATGTGCGCATGCGTAGTAGCGAAAGTTACATTTTCGGTAGGTGTAACATTTTCGGTAGTGACAGCCAGACATACGAGCTGCGATCATGGTCGTAAAGTCGATTGGTCGTAAATTGGATGGGTCGTAAGTCCACGAGGACCTGTATATATAAGTAGAAACTACATATATTTTTACAGCCTCGTGATACGAGTACAAAGTACAAGAGTGACTGAGTTAAGCGCCTGCATCTCGAAGCAGCTCTGATTGCCTTCCCACTTGCAAATCGTGCTCTTCGCATGATAATAACATGATAATCCGACAGTTAGTATTGGGTAAAACAGACTGAAATAAAACAACAAATCTATTGGTGGCGTAAAATGTTTAATCTTTCCAAAACAGTTGAAAAGCAATTACGCTTTTCAGTCTTTGTTTCCTGTTTGTGAAATTTTGTTCTCATGCGCTACGTTTG
Source organism: Pollimyrus isidori (assembly GCA_019775955.2). NCBI lineage: Eukaryota > Metazoa > Chordata > Actinopteri > Osteoglossiformes > Mormyridae > Pollimyrus > Pollimyrus isidori. The sequence goes on along the minus strand of JABFDZ020000044.1, from coordinate 7,332,720 downwards.
TTCATATCATGTGCATTTCCCGTCCTTAAACCCTAGTGACGCCACTGCTTGAGACAGTGTCGAGAGCGTCTTATGTAAAACACCCCCCGAAAGCGTAATTGAACTCATGGACCCAACGTAAATAAGCTAGGGTAGGTCGACGTTTTGCTTCCAGTTAGCCAGCTTGGTTAATGTTGCGCATCACTGCACATTTTGACCAATCGCAAACATCACAAAACAGACGCATGTCTTGCAAAGTGTCCAAAACGGCACGTGTCCAAGATTCATTCCGGCTGAACAGATGGCCTTTCTGGAGCCTGCTGACCCTCTTTCTCTATGGAGAGTCCCTTTCTTTGTCTGTGGGCTTCTTCCAGTGTAAACCTCCATCAACTCTGAAAGCATGATAGAACGTTCCAAGGCCTCCTCGCAACAAGGCAGTCTGTTGGTGTGGGGGCCGTGCACAGCCTGCATCTTTTCATTGCAGAATGTAAATACATGCCATCATTGCTATTAATTTCCTTTGATCATATCTATCCAGAGCTAATTACAACTCATCAAAGTGTGTTTTTTACAGCTCAGAATTTGCTATAACATGCCAGAGCTTGTTATAAATGGCTCAAAATCTCATTACAGCTCATCAGACTGTGTTAAAACAGCCAAGAGTTTGTTATTTCAGCTCAAAATGTATTTCAGGTCACTTATGTTATTATCATGATGACACAGGAATCTGGCTTGTGCATTTCACTTTAAATATGCTTCTTCAACAAACGCGCTTCCTCTGTCTATGTTTCTCCCCACTGCATCTGGAGCAGTCACCATTAATGGCAGTAGTGAGTCAGTTATCAGCTCCCTGATTGGCTGAAATTGTGGCCTGGCTTTGTGTTCATCTGATTCCTAAATCCAATGCCCAGCTAACCAAACTGATGGCACTATGACTGTGACTGCATGTGACCATGACCGGACACGTGACCATGTGTTTTACCGGGTGTGTCACTAGGTGACACAGTTAATGTGGCCACGTGTCAGCCTATGTTGCATCCTCCTGGACTTCACATCACCGCAGATTCTATATGGGTACGTGGACTGGCAAAATTTATAATGAGGAACCCCCCCCACCACCACCACCAAATTCCAGGGCTGAATTTTAATTTCAGTCCAGCCCTACCCCCCCCCAATTATAAATAAATATTACACCTAAGGCAGATGCCTTTGGCTGATGCAGAAATACCCCGTAAAGACGAATGAGGCGACACCCAACATATCACGGAGCAGCTGGTGTCGCCTCATAGCTGGGACACTGTTAACCCTGATCACCGGGGTCAGTCTGCATAGACGCCCCGACGGGTTTGTCTGTGGGATGGCTTCATTACCTGTTCTGGTTATGAAAGCCCTGCAAAGTCAGCGCTGAAGCAAGGCATCTGGGAAAAGCGGTATCCGCATTACGAAACAACACGTCATTAGGCCAACGACTACAGGCAGCTTCCACGGGCTCAGTTATCGTCGCTGCAGTTTAACGGAAATTTATTCTTGACGCTCTGGGGGAATCACGGCCTAGAAACTCACAGAGTTAAATTCCAGCCTGGGATGTAGGGAATCCCGGTCAATGCAGCAACACAGTGAGTAGTCCCTTTTAAAGCCTGCAGGAAAAAGCGACTCGGAAGCGTCAGGTAGCGTGTCGTCACTGTGGAATTCCTTACAGAAGCTGCCTGTAAAATGTATGGCAGACAGGCACTGTCAGCGGCCTGAAGTCACCCATATGTGTGTGTGTGTGTGTGTGTGTGTGTGTGTGTGTGTGTATATATATACACATACACACACACATCTTAATAAGGTTTGCAGCAGTGAAGACCAGCTTCTTAAAAATTAAAAAATTAAAAGCCTACGGTCACGAAGAGTATGATGGCCTGCAATTACGAGGAGCCCATGGCCAGGATTTTGACAGTTGGTGGCCACAAGGAGAACGTGCCCTGCAGTCCCAAGCAGCAGATGGCCTGTGGTCATGAGGAGCTCACGGCCTGTGGTCACGAGGAGCTCACGGCCTGTGGTCACGAGGAGCTCATGGCCTGTGGTCACGAGGAGCCCATGGCCTGTGGTCATGAGGAGCTCACGGCCTGTGGTCATGAGGAGCGCACGGCCTGTGGTCATGAGGAGCGCACGGCCTGTGGTCATGAGGAGCTCACGGCCTGTGGTCACGAGGAGCACAATGGCCTGTGGTCACGAGGAGCCCATGGCCTGTGGTCATGAGGATTATGACAGCTTGTGGTCACACGACAGCCTGTGGTCACAAGGAGCCCAGGGCATGTGGTCATGTGACTCCAATCTGTTGAACTGCAGGGTTTATGTCCCAATGGTGACATTACTCTGACAACCACAAGATTCAAGAATAATTCAAATTAACTAGTGCTGACTAACTCAGCCTCAGGTTTGTTTGCTTCTCTCCCCAGGTTACAAAAAGGCTTTGGCCAGTTTTAGAAAGGTTAAAAGGATATCATGGCTGAACACACACACAGATTTGTAATTATATCTTTGTGGGGACTCTCTGTTCATTTCTATGGGGAAAACTCTAATTCTAACATGACGGGCTTAACCCCCACCCAGCCCTAACCTTGCCCATAAGTAACCATACAAAATACCAGACTTTAGTTATTGATTGCAGTCACAGATTTTTATAAAGTCGAGTTTCCCCTTGTGGGGACCAAAAAAATGTGAAACAATTTACATTTTTTTTTATCACATTCTGTGGACATTTGTAATGTATATCTGACCCACAGACACAGACATACACACACATGGCTTAAAAGAGAATAAGGTAGTTTTTAAATACATATTCAGCACAAACACACAGTGATGGTGCCCGAGCCAGACAGAAACGCCCCACTCACTGCCTGGGCCCCATGGGCGGCCTGGGCGATGCCTGACCCTTCGCTACGGGCCTCTTGGGGGGGGAGGCCACGTCTACTTAAAAACTCGTGACAGTCCATCCGTCTTATTGCCCTTCAGAACAGCAAAACTGTTTGACTCTCCTGATCTGCCCACTTTCATGTTGGCCTCCTTCCAGGCTGTCCCGCTGAGTACCATCTCGTCCTCTCACCCCCACATCTGCCGCCACACCTTACATTCACATGTACCGATAAAATGGGCCATAAATGCTGGCTTTTGAGCCTTTTTATCACTGGTTTTTCTCCTGTTTGGGGCTCGATGCTGATCTGCAGGGACCCGCGGCTCCATCATCTGGATCTCATCTCACTATCAACGCGGCTGAACGTGAGGTCATGTTACTCCAGCCTGCAATACTGGGCCTGAGCTAATGCAGCCAGGAAACCGCGATTCTGACTTTAAGGACGAGCAGCTGGTGAAAATGACATTAGCATGAGGAGAAATCCGAGGGCAGCAAACAGTGCTTAGGGCTGCTTGCAATTATTTGTTTTAGCCACAAAGCTAAAATAGATTTGCATGTCACTGTCAACTTTTTATGCACCAGGTTCCTACCATCCCGCATAAAAGAAGCGGATATAGAAAATGGATGGATGAATGGATGAATAAATGGATCGATAAATGGATGGATGCTATCCTTTTAGGTCTAGCATAGAATCAGCCAGATCAGGAAAACATAAATGTGGGTAACGTGGGTAACGGGGCAGACACCATAAACATTTGCAGTTAACAAGCCATTAGTTACGGATTCATAATTTTATAGCTGAATTGTAAAGTTACGCAGCAAAGGCGGTTTTTCCTTCTTTGTTTAGAGGGGAATTAAAGAAATGTTTCTCTTACTGGAAAGCAGTTAAAGTCAGTAAATGGATGACTTAAACGACGATCGATGCCCTCAGAAGCACAATGATAGCCAATGAAATGGAGCCGTTCACCTTTCAGAAGAGGGTCTGCATCCATCTGGAAGGCGCCTCCCTTTAATGTCAGTCCTGCTGGTTCTTGCGCTGACTGATGCCAGTCTGTTACTAAGCACCCAGGCACCAATGACACCTCAGGGATGATGGGATGGCAGGATGGCGGCTATGTTTCCTTACCATTGCTATCCAGGTCTAGATTTTCCCAAAAATGGTGCCTGCAATCTTGTCTCAGTTCTGGGGTGCATGTACATATTAAAAATCCTTACGGTAAAGACAAACCAGTCCCACGTGTTAATGTGCAAAAACATGGTCAGATTAAACACAGCCTCAAAACAGAATCCAGTCCACTGTCTGCCATGTCTCCTGGCTTCTATGTCCAGCTGACTGCATTTCTCAGTTGCTTGTTTGGAGGGAATGAAGCAGCCTAATTTTTGTCCACTCATGACTTGGAAAACTCTGCCAGAGGGGGCGCTAATTAATCGATCTTAGTGTCCACAATTTAACAAGTGTGCTTGGTAGTAAAATTGAATCCAAATTGCTTTAAAAACTCCCCAGTCTATGCACCAAAGCAACACTTGACTCTTTTTTTTTCAGTCTGCAAATTACTCATATATTTGTAGTCTAACCTGATTACCCAGATTTCTTTCATATTTGTTCCGTGTTGTGAGAGAAGTATCGCCGTAAGGAAAGAGTACTTTGGAGCCACTCAGTTGAAGGTTTGTTTAAAGCGCCACCTGCAGGAGATTTGCAGTGAATTTGGCCCCTTATGATCCGCCTCTTCGCTTCCACCGCCCGGCTCCCTGGGCGTCACTCTTCAGGCCTCTCATTATCCAGACGCCCCGGGGTGCGTGAGACACTCGTGAGAGCAGGGAGGTCTGAGGAGAAGCGGGGTTAAACAGGGCCCCCAGGCCTCTGCCCCCCACACATGTTGTAAAACACAACCGTTGGGAAAACACACTTTGATTGATAACAATCACCGTACAATCACCAGTAATCTACTGAGGGGAGGCATTGTTACCACTCAAAGCAGGACTCACTGTAAACACCCATAAAGAGGATTGATGATCTTTGGTCTGTCCTTTAACAGATGACGCAGAAGAGGTACGGACGTGAAAACGGTGCTGATCGGCGAGGAATCTAAGGCAACGCATGTGGATGTAACAAGCTCGTGCGTACAGGTACGATGTTTACAGAATCCGGGCGAATTGAGCAATCCGTGGCGTGAGCTAGGTGTTCCTAACCATTTGATGTATAAATACAGGTTAACTTTGTAGAATAAAAATTATGGAGCAAAACAAGAGCTGGGGGTAGAGTGGAGGGTACAGGCGAATTTGATCATTTCCATTTTTTTCAGAGGCAAACAGAATGAGGGGTCGTAAAAGCTGAAAATATATAATTTATTTTTGTAAATAATCCCCAGAATTTTGTGGTCCAGTGGAATACTGGCCTGGACTGGTCGGGAACCTCTTGTGTAATGGATCCTCCTTCAGCATCACATCTGCCCTTGGCCCACGTGTGCCAGCAAACCTCTCCCGCTGCGCAATGACATCCCACCTAATTGTGGACGGCCTGCACATCACAGGGAGACATCTGTCAATATCCCCGCTAACAGCTGCCCATAGTTTGAGGAACTGATCAATTTTGTAAATGATGGCGATAATCAAAGAAAGGGCCCGCATCGTAAATGATGGGACCGGAGGCGTGTCGATAGGGCCCCTCCCGGCAACTGCTGATGCTGTGTCGCCACGACAACCACGACAGCGACTGGCATGTCAGCAGGTACAGACTCGCCTGAAATTCTCTCCAACCCAGGTCTGTTTGGTGTGCTTGAATCATGTGACCACACTACAGGTAATGTGTTAGAAAGAAGTAATTCTCTTGATACTAAAGTCAGGAGTCTATTTAATACTTTTTTTACTGTATTTGACTCTCCCTGCCGGCCCCTGGAGGATGGGCTCCCCCTTTGAGTCTGGTCCCTCCCAAGTTTTCTTCCTTGCCACAGTCACCTTACTCACTGGGGGCTTTGGGTGGGGATGCTGTAAAGCGCTTTGAGACGATGTAATGTTGTGATAATGCGCTGTACAAAAATAAATTTGTTGTTATTTGTTGCAATTCAAAGATTCTATTTATATTAAATACACCTGGTTAATTACAGCATTATTCTGCACACAGGCAAGCAGACAAGCTACCCCACCCAAGAATTTTATCAAAAACGAGATATGTTTCTGATGAGAGCTTTTCACTTGACGAAAGCAGGCCCACAAATCTGAGTATTTCATAAGCACATGGTCCCTAAGCACACAAGGTGCATGGTATAGAGCATATTTATAAAATCATGTAAACAGATGATTGATGGATATTCGTCATTATTTCATGATCAAGAAGCTACAACACGTTGTTAAAGCTGATTGCAGAATATATATGCTTTTTTGCAACAATTATTGACCACAGAGACTTAGTTTGAGAAGAAACAAGCTAATTATTACTTACTCATTTGTAACTCGGCAGGGACAATTAATCCCACATGCTGGGCTTTGGTCGAACGTGCCGGCCAGTGTGGTAGCAGCTTTACATTTCCAGATAACCCCCTTCTGCCCTGTTATTCCCCCCTGCCCCCAAGACAGAGATTGGGAGACGATCTCTTCAGAACATAAACAGTGTGGCAGATTTGGGTCACCCAAAATATATTACTTGTAAAAAGGCAATTCTACAGAAAAGTCTACCAGTTTAACTGCCATCATTGTTGGGGTAGGGAGAAAAACATCTGTTAGTGTTTCACTTTACACAACATGACACTCAGAATTGATAAACTGCTGAATTTCAGTATAAATAAAACATAAGGAAGGGGTGAGCCAGTGAGAGAGAGAGAGAGAGAGAGAGAGAGGACAGGGGACGGGCCCAACAGAGGAACGGGAGACTACTACTTCAGGCTCATATTTATTTTTCCTCTGACTGGTAACAGGCGAGACTGGCCTGCTCAGTGCCCCCCTGCCCCTACAGCCCCCCCAGCCATCGATTGGGTGGGGGCAGCCTTGCCGTCACTCCCTTACTTACTGCTCAATCTCCCCCCGGCTGACATTTACGGTGCACTGATTGGACCCTGTCACTGCCGAGCCTGTAAATCGTCCCCGAGCAGCTGCGAGCCACCCGCCCTGGCTGCAGAAGGTCCAACCCCGCCGTCGTTTGACCCCCTGCCCTTATTAGAGCAAGTCAATCAGGACCCCCACAACCCCACCCTCCTGTCACCCCCCACCTGGCGAGGTCAGCCCTGCCACACACTCCGGCTAATGGAATGCCACTGTTTATCTGGAGAAACACTTAATCCCAGGTCCAAATGGGTCGGATAGGAAAAGGCCCCTCCACAAATTCTCATGGTGCCCAGTAGGGGGCGGTACTGCTGTAAACCCCCTGCTTTGGCACTCACCAGACATGATTTAATGATTTAATGATACTGAGGGTGACACTGGCTTAGAAGTGGTTTGTAAGAGAACAGCTGTAAAAAATGTACAAAACTGACCAGAATTAGAAGACAAAACAAACAGAGCCACAGGGATTATCCATGAGGAAATATCTGCCTCTGGACCTACAAAAAATGTGCAACTGAACCTGTTGTAGCATCAGGCCCTGGGCTTCAATCATCCAGCGAAATGTTACAATGACGTAACAGAGTTTATCTGTTCCCAGAATCCTCCTCTCGCACACATTCTTTGCGAGGGGGGGGGGGGCTCAAAAAAGTCTGGCAAGAGGCAGCCCAGTACACGTCCGCGATAATGTCACAGGCCGAGCCAAAATCTCGCATGGACTGCGAAGTGCCAAAACGGTGATGGATCCGAAATTTCACTTTAATTAAAGCCCTGATATGGAAGAGGAAGACTTGGGGGGTTTATAGGGCAAGGCCAGTCACAGACTCCATAACAGCTGGGGGCTGGAGACTGCCCGGCCCCGTCGCTCACGGTGGAGCGGGCCACGCCTCTCAGGGAAAATGGACGCTTTGGCGAAACACGAAAATCTGGATCAGGCAACACTAATCATCTCAGCAAGCTGGAGATCAGGAGGAGCCACCGTGTCCGGCAATTCTCACACTCTGATTTCCGTGTGAGGAATGTCACGCTAATTGGTTAAATACACCATCAAGCTAATAGCACCAAGATGTATGTGCACGTTCCTCATCCCTTAATGCATCTCCAGCACCTGCGTTCTGATTGTGTCCTGATTCCCGAAGGCATACAGCACTTTGTTCTGTAAGCAGCAGCAGAGTCTACGCACGTCACAGCACTGATTAGGAGGCATGCTAACGACCCTCGTGCTTCACCCTATCAGCCAGGCTGCATATTTTTACTGTAAATCAACCAGACTAGGAATTCTAGGAAGTGACTTGCTTCAGTATATGGGCATCACAGCTTCCTGTGTGGGTCACAGGTTCAGAACAGCAAAGGATGTTACACGCAAAAGCGTTGTAGAACACAATTCTCACTTTGAGAAATCCAGGACACCATTTTATTACATTGATTATTCTTACCTTTACTATTACTATTACGGTTACAGTACTACTATTATTGTATAACTATTACTAATACTGTCACTAGTACTGTTACAGTGTTACTATTACTGTTACTATTACCGTTACAGTGTTACTATTTTACTACCATATGAATTTCTCCCTACAATCAATAAAGTATATATTTTATAGCCAAAAACACATCCATCCATCTTCTGAAACCACATGACCTATGCAGGGTCATGGGGGCTCCGGGTACATAGCAGGTACCAACCCAGGATGGGGCATCACAGGTCATTACAGATCTGTGGCCACATATATTATATAAGGCGTTTTTAATTGCCATGAAGGACAGATAGGGCTTAATTATTTTTTTAAATGAAACTTCATTTTATGCATTTCATGTAAATCATTCAAATAAACATTTCTTATAAACAACATACTGTACTTTTCACCAAGGTGCCAGTGTAAAACAGCTTTCACTGAATATGAATTGTGTGGGTATTGAGTGGATTTTTTTTCTGGGAATCAGGCTATTCCTATAAGCCAGACGAACAAATTCAGAAGGTGTAAGATGTAACGACAGATAGTCTTCTGGGTCGGGGTCCCAGAAAAAAATCCCACTAGGGAAACAGATATAAATCACTTAGCAATCATTTAAAAATCACAGATAAATGCTCAGAAAGTATGTTCTCACTAAGGGTCCCAAATAAATATCATTAATACGAACTAAATTTGTTCAACTTTCAGCTTTGCGTGTTTTCACTACTGTAAAAATAAACCTGAAAGAAATGTTTATAACATTTGAGGAGAAGATGTTTAGATAGGAAATTCTGAGCGAGCTGATAAAAACAGGTCAGCGTAATGCACTGCTTTCTCACACAACACAGCCGCAGATCGAGGGAAATGGACCACAAAATAACTTCAGTGACAAATTATGTAGCTTTCTTAGCCAGTGAACCAGTGTTAACATCTCACCTCCATACTGGTCTGTACAAAACAAAAATGATTTTCCTGGCATGTGGCCGGGGATCTTTTGTATTTCCCAGGAACACCCGATGCTGCCAGACCAAGTGGTGATGTCATGGATTGGATCGCACGTGCTAGTTGATGCCGAATGCGCTACGTGTGCCAGCTGCTATTTATACATCAGACCAATCAAGTGGCCCTGCTCTTTATCTCATCTGACCCTGTTTCTCAACTACATTCATCTGCTTCTCAACAAACATTTGTTGTACATTTACATTACACATTTTACACATCATTAATCCCTTCACTTCCTCCTGCACCATCTCAATTGCAAAATTTCACAAAGTCCTTCGTTCTGGATCTCCATGTATCATAACCCCAATAGACCAAGAATCCCATAATTATCTGCACAGTTAGACACATTATCACCCCCCCCCCCCCCCCCCTTTTTCTACAGGTGTGCAGCACGGCTCAGAACCTGGTCTGTCATTATTTTTCTTTCCTCACCGATTATTCCAACACTGAAAATGGGATCCTTTACCTCATCACTCTTGTGACTTGGAAACACAGTGGAGGATCTGGAAAGCTTTTAAAAACTCCTCTGCCTCTATTAGGGTTTGTCAGATTTCGCTTGTTGTACAGGCTGCCAGGGGCCAGTAACTTTTGCCAACATTTTGAAAGACTGCCTCCTCAGACATTAATCAGGTATCAGTTAACTAAGTAACATACTAACAAATCATGCCCATATTATCGGCCCATAAGTTTAAAATAAATTAATCTAGTCATTAATTATAATTAAGGTCATGCACAATTATGTCCTTCTCAGCAGTGTTTTTAAAAAGCCTTTTTTAACATTATTAACATTAACATTATTGTTGACGTTGCATTTCAGTGAGATGACTGAAATGTTGACACATGCAAAGCTGGGGGTGATGCTGACTGGTTAGTGGGTGGTCAGTCTTACAGTTAAAGGGATCAGAAGTAAAGGAAATGAGATTCATTCCAGCCAAGTGAGAAGAAAATTCAGTGATAAGACATTCAGTAGAAATGGGCGCCTCTAGTGCAGCCAGGAAGCCAGTGGCTTTAAGGGCACTGTGGGTCAGAGGGATAGTGTGTTAACAGGCTTTCAGGACAGAACCATGGGGCCCGGGGCCCAGGGCCATCACACATTTATAGCTCACGTTATGTGATGGCTGGCAGAGCATGTCATTGCACACGCATGCATGTCTCCAGTCAGATATCCTTCACAAACTGGGATGAAGCTCTTTCCTCTTTCCCTTCCTAAAACTGCAATATGGTTTATAAAAAGAAGACAATATCTCTGACAGACTTAGCACATGCCTCATTGGTGTCAGAGGGAAATGTAGTGCTGTAAAATGTGATTTCCTTGCTAATGATCTTGCAATTAGTGCAGAATGAAAAGCAAGGAAATAGGCCCTCCCAGGTACCATGTGCCAAACGTGGTCATGTGACAGACGAGGTCACTGTCTAGATACTATTTTATGCTTAATGTTATTTTAAACTTGCCATTTAAACTTGTCATCACCATGTGATATACAGGGGAAAATGTAAATCAGTAATGTTAGAAATGAGAATTATAAAAACATAACATTAGAATCGTAGATAACATATACAAAACAATGCATTGTGAATCTCAAAAACAAACATTATACTAATTATGATCTTCAATAATTACACCTGAAAGTCAAGATGATTTAGCTTTAACAGAAAAATACACTTTTTTATTATGCCAATGGTGTTTGATGAGTAATACTTAAATACTTAATGCAGAATCCACTGTTGCCTGTCTGAAACCAAGATATTGAGATGACTGGGATGATTTAAATAATGCTGTGACCCAAAATGTAAAGTAGGACAACAGTCCCACCAACCAAAACCTGGTGAAAATACGAACATAACAATCAGGCAATTCAGAGAAAGACACTAGGACAGCTTGTAGATCTGAAAAATCACAATTCCAACTTTCACGCATGTATGATCTGAGCTGAATTCAGTTGGAGTTACTTTTCTAGGTCACATGCAAAGTAATTGATCACAAGCACATATATATTTTTGCATAGAATGATGGGACACACAGGGTAGGACTTCATCCGTACGCCGTCCTAATCACTTTATTAAGCTTGTATACGAACATACACACACACACACACACACACGCATGCACACACAGATTAATTGCCTGTATCATTGTGAGCATAACCCCCAATCCAAACTACAACTTTAACCTTAACTATAAATAATGAAACAAAATACACAACTTTTGGCTGTTTTTGTTTTTTGACTGCAATCACAAATTTTTGTAAAAATTAGTTTCCTCTCGTGGGGACCAAAAAATTGTCCCGTCAAGGTCAAAACTACAGGTTTTCTCACAATGTGGGTACATTTAGTTCCCACAATGTAATTTATTCATAACCCACACACACACACACACACACACACACACACATATACAGATGAGTGGACATTGTGAGCTGGTGCTGCATCGGGATGGTGTCTAACTGCTCAAACACTGGGAGGCTCATTCGGAGCTTAGCAGGGGTCAGGTGCCTCACAAGGAGTGCAAAATGTACTCCATGCGATCCATCTAACACTCTCACCACCCCCTGCCGGCAGCACACCACGTACCCCAATGAACGAAGGAAATTAATTAATCTTAAAAACTGACTAGAGAGCGACTAACACAAACACTCCAGGACTTGAAAGAGCGCTTTGCTATCTCAGCAGCACACCGACAGACACACTGTGACAGGAATTTAGTACACGCTGCTATACCTCCAGCTCCGGAGACACCAGTGACACAGAAAACACAGTGACTGCGAGTGAATTCCACAACCACAGCTACAAACCCCATATCAGCCATATCAGCTCTCCCCATTACAAATTCCCCCATCCTGAAAAGTGCTAAATTTCTCCGCGACCCCCACTGTGCCCAGCTAGAGGACAAGCCGGAGATCTAACACTAAATGCCCGACTTCAGTTGACAGGAAATGTAAAACTTCTTCCCCAAGATATCTGTTTCATGTCCTATAAGTAACTAAATAAACCAACTTACTTATGGCCCAGTTCTGACTCGGGGGTATCCATTCTCGCTCTCCTTCTGTTAGCAATGACTGCTCAACCCTTCGGTTCACATCCAAGAACAAAAACATGCCGATTCCAGGATGGATTTGCTGTGTGTACCCTTAATGCTCTGCTATATAAACTGGCAACGTACCGCATTTTTAAGGAAACTGCCCTCTAACCAGATGAATACTATCGTAAAATAGTGCAACCCATGTAAGTGTTGGCCTTGTCTCCCCTCCACGCAGTCCAGGTTTGTTTAAAAGGCTGGAATTTTTACAGCCACCCCTGGGAGAGTCACTGTTTAACACCCGAAATACAGAGCACCCAGTACAAAACCTGTCCTCCCCAACAGCTCCTCAGTGCTTGTGGATGGCACAGGATTGGCAGCCCAAAACTGACTGACAGGTTGACCCTCCAATGAGCCTTTCTGGCAATGCTGCCACCTACATCTTTTCCCAGACCAATTAAAGGCTTTTCTAGCTTATGAGTATAGCAGTATAGCGAGGGCCTCATAAAAGCATTGATTTGAACTGGGCCCAGGAAAGGTATGGAGTGGAGTTTCATCAAAGAGGCTGTCAGACAGTGCCTGTTAATCATTTGACTATAGCCACTATTTCTCAGGCTCTGGATATAAGACAGAAGATTGACATGAACATTAATCGCTGTTCATGTATAAGGGGGCTACAAACGGTCAAGATCTGGATGCCAGTAGCCTGTGTGACATGAGGCTGTGTACCATGGGGTTGTAAATACATCACACATATTACTGTTACACTGCTTTAAGAAAACTGACTGCTGTCGAGTCCTGTCATTAAATGTACTCATTAGAGGAAGAATGCATTGATTTCCTCCTTAAATATTGTTCAGATGTAACTCTCACTTGTGTTCCAAACTCTAGGGCCACCATAGCAGTGGACGACAGTGGCTGAGCCGCAGGTCCTCGCTATCGAAAGCTCTTTGACAGGCAATGCTGATTGTCTTTACACCCTTAACTGGAACACAGGGAGCACAGGGAGGGTTTCACAGAATGGGAAGCCCATGACCATCTGGTGGATAACTATATTCACTACTGTAGTGGATACTGCAGTCCAAACACAAACCATGTAAAAACCACGCATATATCATGTGGGTACTACACACAGACCACGTGGGTCCTATATATGGACCATGTGGGTACCACAAACGGACCACGTGGGTCTTATACACAGACCATGTGGCTCCACACATGGACCATGTGGGAACTGTACACAGACCACGGTAGACTCACCTCCCACAGGTGCCGTGTGTTCCGGGTGATTCCTGCCTGCACCTTGTCCAGAAGCAGCGGCACCCCCTGGAAGGGCCCGATCCAGGTGCCCTGGGGGATGCGCTGAGCAGCACAGATGCCGTAACCCAGGCCGGGCACGGTGCTGGTGCAGAGGCAGACCTCGCGGGGCAGATCGCGCAGCCACTCGGGCACCTCAGGGGGTGGCACCACAGCCGACGCGCTGCTGGTCCCCACTAGCCGGCGCAGCGAGTGCAGGGGGCCGTGCATGGGGCACTCTCCGTTCCGGTTGTCCGCACACATGTCGCAGCCTACGAGGATGGGGGTGGGGAACAGCGGCGTCACGGTGGTCACACACGACCTGGTTCCGTTCCTGCGTGAAGCCTCGCCACCGAGTTTGCTAAGAGTGTGGAGCTTTTAGCACAAATGGCTGGATCCTATGGCTGCCTACACAACAGCAAGATGATTCATCGATGCTTCTTCTGACCAAACTGAAATGTCGCACAACTACATGAAAATCACATCTGCCGCAAAATTAAAAGAGCCTTGCCATTCGTTTAATTTGTTTTGGTTTGCTTGTTTTTGTTTGTTTTACATTGTAGGTGCAGTTTAATAGTTTGTCAATACGCGTTACCTGTTAAATTTTAAATTATTAATAATATGGATCATAACATGCAGCCTCCACTTTCTAGTATGAATTTTCATGCTAAAAGGGTGCATATTTCATATAGCCGCCTTTAAATAAAACAATTCATTCAAAAATGAGCGCCTTGCATCAAATGTATCAAGCCGAAATTATATTAACGTAATTATTTTATTTTATTCCTGCGTTAACGGCCTTCGTGGTAACAACGGTAAATGAATAAAAAGAAAAATTAAAAACTTGTTTATATGTATATATATATATATATATATATATATATATATACACACACACACACAATTTCTATTGTGTTCCCCAATATCGCTTTAAGTTTCGTGTAATTAACTTTTTGAACCTGCCAGATAAAACATTATATATATTTTACTTATTTATTTACGTTATTATTTTAAATAATTTAGTTTAAATGTC
>JABFDZ020000044.1:7286767-7297742 GCA_019775955.2 Pollimyrus isidori | reverse complement strand
CTGACCTCTAGCATCAACAAGGCATTTTTTCCCACAGGACTGCCGCATACTGGATGTTTTTCCCTTTTCACACCATTTTTTGTAAACCCTAGAAATGGTTGTGTGTGAAAATCCCAGTAACTGAGCAGACTCTGAAATACTCAGACTCCGCCCGTCTGGCACCAACAACCATGCCACACTCAAAATTGCTTAAATCACCTTTCTTTCCCATTCTGACATTCAGTCTGGAGCTCAGGAGATTGTCTTGACAAGGACCACACCCCTAAATGCATTGAAGCAAGTACCATCTGATCATTTGATTAGATAATTGCATTAATGAGAAATTGAACAGGTGTTCCTAATAATCCTTTAGGTGAGTGTATATAGTTGGAACCATTCAGTTGCATGTTTCAGCTATGTAAGTTGCTAATGTTGTTAGCAACCATGCTTTTGAGAAACATACCCATGTTTTGTTTATATTAATAGCAAAAGCTTTTATTGTAATGTTACCTGTATATGTACTCTTTAATTTTACATTTGTATCGGTCTACATGTGGAATTACTGTGATGGGCTGCCCCCCCATCCAGGGTTGTTCCCTGCCTCCTGCCCATTGCTTCCGGGATAGGCTACGGACCCCCCGCGACCCAGTACGATAAGCGGTTTGGAGAATGGATGGATGGATGTGGAATTATAAAAATAACTCATATACCATATTCTGAACACTTCTGATATTTGCTCTTGAAGAGATACATTAGGACTTTTTTACTAGGTCATTCATCACTGCTCAGTCAAGTGCCAGTCTTTGACATATTTCTTGACTGCTGGATCATTTGCTGTTGATGGTTGTTCCAAGGAAGCAAAAGCTGTCTATAACCTCTGCATCCTCACAATCAACAATAAAGTTAGCTGTCAGTCCTTGGTCATAATCTTCCTTTCCTTTATATTTACCCGTAGTCCCATCTTTTCACATATAAGTGTTTTTAGGCCTTCTTCATTTTCCGCTCTAAGATATCTGCAAATCGAAAGCTGAATATTTATCTTCCAGTTTTGAGTCCACAGACTGTCTTCTTCTGCTCCAGCTACTATAATTAACATTTGCATCCAAGTTCAGTAAGTATGATAATTCTAACCAACCCTGTCTAACTCCTTTATTAATTTGGAAGAACTCCATATTTCATAACTCTTTACTTAAAGCAGTCATCATAGTGTATTATAGACGGTATAGTATATTATACCGTCATAACTCATAATAATAAATTCATAAAGTATTATAAACATGGCTGTAGATATGAATAAAAAGGCATAATATATTATAGGCACATTTATTATGAATTATGAATGCTCTGAGAAGCTTTCATCTATAATGCACTATGAATACCTTCATGATGCATAATAATGGACAGTGTACACATTATAAAGGTATCTATAATGATCTAGAATCCCAAATCATCTTCTCATATTTTCCTCGAGCAAAGTAGTTCTGCTATTCGCGTCTCTTTTTAGTAGTTGGATGTTCTCGTTGTTCCTGTGAAGCTCATGCATAAGTAGTGGATGAGTCACAGTCATAACTTGGCAATTTGAATCGAGCTCTCGTCATCATATGACACATTGTCATCATATGGCACGTCGTCATCATTTTATGGCACTTTGTCATCATTTGATGCCACTTCGTCATCATTGTACGGAATGTCGTCGTCATATGGCACTTCATCAACATCATCATATGGCACGTCGTCATCATATGGCACCTCTTCATTATATGGAACTTCATCATCATCGTATGGCATATCATCATCATATGACACGTTGTCGTCATATGGCACGTCAACTTGAACATTTACTACCAAACATCTCAAAAACAACAAAACACCAAAATTAATTCTTTCATGTGACTGCAACCCGTAACATGAATGGTAAAATGATGAGGATGATGATGAGGAGGAAGAGGAGGATGAGAATGGTGATGATGATGACTACTTGTATAATGCAGTTGTGCAAAGAGATTTGAGAAACTTGGTCCTGTTCACATTCGCCATGTCACTGTGCCGGGATCATTTCCGTATCTGCTGCCTCGTACGCATGCATCTCTTCAGTCGGCTCTTTTTGTCTAATGTCCTGCTCTCCGTTTAGCGAAGGTTTTGTCAACATATCTCCAGTTTTCTCCCGCTAGCCAGCATGTCTCTTCCACAAAGACAAGCTGTGATCAATAAAAATGGTTAATGGATGGAAGACACGGGCCACATCAGCGTAGAAACTGTCAAGAAATTCAAATCATCAAACCAAATGTCACTGCTGTCTACATGCTGCTATCAAAACACTTCTCCAGAAAGTTAAACATTTATTTTTGAGGAAGCGTGCTGCTCGGAAGTATCAGAGTATAAACAGATATTTACATTACAAAGATGACATAAATAAAGGCACATCATCATAAATCCATGCATAAAAAGATCATTTAAATGAGTTTTTAATGTTTGTTCCAGATTTTGGTGCAGACTGTATGTAATATATTTGGCCTTAGTGAAATTAATTACATGACTATTTTATGTGTTTGCTGTAATTCTGTAGTTTTAATTATAATCTGTAATAATACTGTAATTCTATTTACTGTAGTTGATTTATTTAAATAAATTTAATGTAGCAGTATTTATCTCAGTAGCCTACCTTACAGGTATTTAATGTCTCTTGTTCAAGACAATAAATACAGTTTGACATTATTTTACAATTTAGTAAGTGCTGGTCTGGGTTACAGTCGATGTACCTAACCCTAACCCTAACCCTAACCCTAACCCTACATTTCTTTTCCCCCTGTCGCCCTGTATCTCCAATTTACTCTCAGATTCACAACATCTTTCTGGCGAACAAAAGGCCTCAATAAGAGAATATGAAAGTGCTCCGTTAATTGAACCATCCATGTTTTGCTGTAGATAAGATCTGCTTCTCCAGTGCCTTGCGAGGTTGGGAAGAGACACACAAAGGGGTGACGCTGTGCTGAGGGGCTAGATAGCTGAGTTATATTAGCAATGCTGTGTTAGCAATGCTGCGTTAAACGGCGTAAATGTCTTGTTCTAACACATGCCGTTTCGCTGGCGTGTGTCTATGTCTGCAAGCAGTAGGGTGTCAGGAATCGGTCGGTGAGCAGCCTGCTGAAACCTCTAGAGGCTTAATCCTGGTCCTCAAAGAATCAAGCCTCCATTGAGAGGTGAGTGAAGTGATTCCTCCTCAGTACAGAGCTGATCACAGGTCTGCTGATCTACGGGTGGGGGTGGGGGCGGTCAGCTGGGACATGAGGAGATGACAGGCACCACGCGGAGGTCTCTCAGGAGAAGCAGCACCGGCCGATGGGATGGCCCTCTCCTGGAAAAGGTCACAGCCAGACAGGTCGCCCACCCCCGAAAGCCCAATCACTTCCCTGGGCTGTTTATCAGCATGGCTTTCTGCCTAAACGAAAACATAACAGCATTCTCCTCTTAATGTAGCAGAACTGACGCTGGATGATCCATCACAGCAACCCTTAACTGCAAAAGCAACATTCACAGAACTATTTTTAATTTACTTACATTTACTTTTTATTTTTACTCTGTGGCACATATGATTATAGCCAGGCCACTCATTTAAGTTAAAATACAGTGCCCTGAGTTTCCACATTTTTTATGTGGGCTGCAGACATCTGCAGTTACAGAAAAAACATCACAATTTAAGGATAGTTCTGTGCGTTGTTATAAGTAATGCCTCCTGTTCTCGGGCTCCTAGGTGCTGCTTAATACAGAACATTCAAATGCCTTGTTCTTATTCCGAGGTGATTTTCCATAGTTAAAGGAGACCAGAGTTTAAAAGCATTTAGTTGAAATCTGCATTCATGGCTGTCCAGTGCATATTGGGAATTTGCAGGTAAGTATTAAAAGAGAATATGAAATTCTCACATCCAGTTTAATCTTTCCATGGCCAGTGACATCTCACACACTGCTCAGCTGCTAGTTCGTTATGGGTAACATTACTGACAATCACAGTGCCTTCTACAAAGCACTGATAAATCATAAGTAATTTGCCTCAGACCCTCAGATTTCAGTAGTTAACACTTGTACATGGTGTATCTGGTGCTAAAGAAGGATTTTCTTGACTTCTGAAAAGATAATAATCACAAGAGGCTATTAGCAATTATAGTGGTTTCATATTATGCTAGGCTAGTAATATTTAAATTTTATACATAACAGCACCTTATTGCCAGTTACAGAATTAATGGAATCTTGAGTTTTATCAGATACTTAATAAAAAATGACTACAATTAATCATAATTTCAAATACAGTGGTACCTCGGTTCTTGAACTTAATCCGTTCCAGACTCCGGATCAAATCCTGAAAAGTTCAAGTTCTGATCAAAATTTTCACATAAGAAATAATGGAAAACCAATTAATTGGTTCCTGGCCCCCCAAAATGATACCTAAATATGATTTTTTTAGCATTTTAACCCAAAATGAACAGGATAAAACAAGAAGAGCATGTTTTTCTTAATGGCTTCCAAAACCCTGTCCTGCCCTGATCATCTGCTTCTTCGGTGTGCCACGCCCCCTTGTTTCTGGTTGTTGTCATTAGTCCTCTGTATTAAGTTTGTGTTTCAGTTTGTTTCCCCAGTCCAGTCATTGGGTGCGTTCGACTTGCTCACAGCGCTGGCTTGAAGCAACGCATTCTGATCCCGATGCAACGCATTACGGTTAGATGCATTGCGACCTCTTATTCGGCTGCACAAACTGAAACCGCCTCCATGACGACACACCTTTGCCCTTATTGGCTGAAGAGTTTAGTTACACACATGATGTTTGTACCCCAGCAGTTCCAATCTGCAATCTACCATTTCTCCCGAATATGACGTAAAGCAGTGAGAACTGATTTTCAGTTAATTTACTTGGTAAAATAAAGTTTAAATAAATTACATGAATGCTCTAATAGTAGGCTACATGTAAGTTAGTGGTTTATTTATTGTTAGTTAGGAATTTCATTGTTGTATGACTCATTTACTGGTGCGTACAATTTATATTAGGTTAGCATTCATGGTTCGAGTTCTGATATTCAGATCGAGTTCAAGGTCAAACTGGTTAGTTTGACTTTCAAGAAATTTGAGTTCTAGGAAGTTCGAGAACCGAGGTACCACTGTATTTGCCATCTAAATATCTATAATTAATTAAATTCAAATTTCCGTACATAATTGGTATGCAATATTATACTACTGCTGAAGGAATCTTGGTGGGTGTTGTGTAGTGAAAACAGGAGAGTCCAGCCAGGAATCCAAGCAAACGGGGTTTATTTCACAAGGACACACGGCAACACGGTGGCAACGTCAATGGTAAGTCTGCTGGACCTACACTGTCGCAGACTTAAATACACAAAACAGGCGTATGGAAATACAAAACAGGTGAGAACCATCAGGGAAAACGAGAGGTAATGAGGTGAGCATGGCACACATGAGGATCGTTCGGAGCGGGTCATGACAGTGGGCTTAAAATTTGAATATTTGCATACAGTTAATCTAATTAATTAAGATGATATGGTGTTAAATCAGCCCAATGTATCATTTTCCTCTAGCTAAATGAGCACATTAATGATTAAATCCACAGACAATGTAACTAGATGACTAAATCAGGAATTGCTAAAATAACTTTGTTTTAGCAAATGTTCTGCACAGTGGCAGGGACACCCTGGCTGATCAGTCCCCCATTCCCTCTACAGCATGGAGGCAGCGTGTGTCACAGTGGCTCCTGCACTGCATCACCTCCAGCTGCCATCAGCCGGGGACACTGAGACACTGTGCCAGGGAGCGGAACTGCTGCATAAGCCAGTCTTTACTGGACTGAAGGCCCGGTCCTGCGGCGTTCCACAACAAAAAACAGATTGCGATTCATTCTACAAACGGCTGCTGCGGTTCTTATTTAGCTAGTGAAGCACAAATGATCTCTTGCATTCATCACCGCTTGGCTTTGGGAAGAGTCGGTCAGATTGCCAAATCCCAGTTATGCCTGTCTATTTAAAACACTGCTCCAGTCAGGTCACAGGAATCATGCTATTTCACACTGTGCTCAATTCTCTGACCTGCTTCTACACTCCGCCTCATATTCACCATGCAGCCACTTGTGCTAATATCTGAATATGCATCTGAAAGACACAAACCACCTACTGGAGAAAGCTGTGACCTTAGATCCTCAGGCACAGATGCTTAACAGCTGTGTCTGCTGCTGCCCTCGTGTTCTTCCGGAATTTACCACCGTAATTTCAATGCATTCATTAATGACAGTGTATGCATTCGCTGCGATAATGCGACTCGGCCTCTGACCCCTCTGGGTCTGAAAAAATACCCAGAACCAAAAGTCAGCTGCGAAAGGGCTGTGATGAATGTGTGTGGAGGGTTGTGGGGTTCACACACATTCCGTGATGTTCCCATGTACATGGAGAGCTTCAGGTCCCAGAAGTACACCTTTCCTCCACTGTGAGGTGGTCCTCGCCCTGGATTATCATCAACCTCGTCTCGTGACACCTCAGATCATCAGTGACGGTACGGTTGTTCGTCGACATCAGGCACAGAGATGGCGTTCAATGTGATCGCGATGCATAGTGGCGTGACATTTAGCTAAAGCAGAAAACAACCTTCTGCTCTCGGCAGGGTGTATAATTTATCAATAAAAAATAGTCCCAGAAAAGAAGAAAAGAGCCATAATAAATTAATGATGAGGACAGAACAGGGACAGGAAGTAAAAGAAAGAAAAAAAAAAGTCAACAAAAAGGAGCGATGAGCAGAAAGTCGAGCTGTAAAGTAAGAAAAGGAAGCGGGGGAACCTTGTAATAGTGACGGAGCAGTCCACACTCAGAACTCAGATCGCATTGCAGCCCTTATCATCAGCACTCAGTGTCACAATAAGGAACAGGAAGGGGTGCTTTGTGCAAAGGATTCTGGGAAAACTGGGGAACATTATTTTAAAAAACGCATTTTTGCAGACAGAGGTACGCTTCCGAAACTCTGTGTACATGCATGAAAACACGCATTTCAATGTATGACTTTCAGCATCGTTAAAAGGCTCCAATTAAACCGGCAAAACGAGCCTGAAGAGCTGAAGACCGTTTTAAAAAATCGTTACGGCTGCCCCCCTCCTGGGCTCCTGAGGACGACGGCAGGTGCTCAACATCGATCGGCTCCGCGGCCCGCTGCTGCTGCCCCCCCCCCCCACCCTCTCACTTTCCAGCTCATCGCCAATTGTCTGGATCTTTCCTCTCCCAGCCCGTTAAAATATGGTCACAAATTTACAAAGGGGACTTGTTCCGTCTGACCCCTGCGAGAGACCATCACTCGGCGGAAAACATCACGAGAATATCAAAGGGAGGGGCGGCGTCAGGCGTTTCAGCCGCGCCATGATTTCCCCAGAGCTTCCGCCGGGAAGCGTTGTCACTGATAGCGCGGTAAATGGTGACATATCTTCACTTAAAATCCGGGCCGGAATCGAATGCTGACATTCTGCGAAGCCTCGGGCCTCCTCATCAGCCAATTACCATGGTAACTGGTGAGCACAGGTCCCCCAGCCGGACGGCAGCGGCGCTAACCTTCCCAGATTACGGCCGCGATCGGCTGGGGTCCCATGACCGTCTGGCCCAGGAGAGCCATTTATAAATGAATTTCACACCCCTTTCCATGGCTGCGGATCACGCTCCTCTGTAATGGCTCCTTCTTTTAACCGACTGGCAGCCAGAACAAATAACCAGGTTTTTTTTTTTATTGTATTGTATTGTTGCTGTTGTTGTGTTTTTCTTTTCCATTTCCCTCACCGGCTGGTAATACATGGACAAACAAAAAAATGTATATGTGAAGAATGCTTCCACTTAACTAAAATCCAAAATAATAAGGCACTGACAGAGTTCACCAACAGAGGATAGATGAAGAGGTTATGGGGGCCGGTCGCAGCAATGTTTAATCATTAAGATGAAATGTCCGCGTAGGAAGCCGTCGCGTTAAATTTATGCATCTCGGCACATTTATCACCGGGTGAAACGCGGCACCCGGGACCTAGAAAAGAAGGTGCGCTTAATAAATCAGGCAGCCGCCGGCGTAACTCCTCAGCCGCGGTGCTCGGGAGAGGCGGGTGCTCGCTGCCGCCAGCGGACCGGCCCATGTGTGCGGGGACCGCCCACCTTCCCACCACAATAATTAGCGAATCCCGTTCACGAGCCGGCATGTTTCGTGTATCCCTGCTGATATTTTATCTGGGATGTGACTGCCCCAGTCCGTAGAAAGGACAGCAAGAATGAAGGCAGGATCCATGCTGTGATCGCTCTCCCTGCAAGCTCCGGGTTTATGCCATTAATGGTGTGCTGAAGGGGAGCTTTCTAGATCGGCTCCAGTGGCACGTGGGGGTCTTCTGTAACCCAGGGGCCTGTCAGCTGACCTCTGCCTCTCTCTGCGCACGTCTGGAGCCGCAGTCCGGCGGGCTGCTATCCTATCGGAGCTGCGCTCATGCTCTGTGTGGGATGAAGGCCTCATGCAGTTCGCCTCTCCCACAGAAACTAATTACCGCTGAAAGTGGTAGGCAGAGGCAGGTTGTAGCACTTGGGGGGTGGGGGGGTGGTCGGGGAGGGCATGCTCTCCAGAGGGGCTGGTTCAGCCTGGAGACAACAGAGCGACACGGCCAGGCTGATCAAAGGGGGCCAGTTCCACCACGATAATGTCACTGCCTGGTTCTGTTAAAGTCCATTTCTGTGTTTCCTGTCTGAGTCGGAGAAGAGATCAAACGTGATGCTGTTTCATAACTAAAAATGTTACACAGCGATCATACAGCATCTGTATTCCAGTGAGTGAGTATAAAATCACAGAGGGTTACCCAATGCAATCACGCAGTGATCATGAGGACACAGAAACGGTGAAATAAGAAAATTACTCAGTGAAATTGCACAGAGATCATGGGACACAGACACAGTGAAATTACGCAGTGATTATGGGATGCAAACACAGTGAACTATCAGTTACACAGTGAAATCACGCAGTGATTATGGGGACACAGACAGTGAAATAACAGACCTGCACAGTGAGATTATGTAGTGATCATGGGACAGAGACACAGTGAACTAACAGACACACAGTAAAATTATGCAGTCATCATGGAGACACAGACACAGTAAAATAGCAGAGTTATCCAGTTGTTTTAATAATTTCATTTTTAAAGCAATTTTCAAATGTATTATTTTTCCTTGTTGCTTTGCTGAGTGCATCCTGTTGTTGCCTGAACACTGGAAACATAAGTGCATGGACACAAACACACACACACACACACACAGAGACACACACACACACACACAGACACACACACACACACACCACAACTAAGGTGCACAGAAACAGAAACATACAGAGACACAGTCACACACACTAACAGACTCGCACACTCCTACCATCACACAGACACTCACACCCTCTGTCAAAAAGACAGACAGACTAACATACACACTCAGATATGCACTCTCGCACACAAACTCACATACTAACACACATACACACACACACCCACATACTCACAGATATGCACACTCACACACAAACTCACATACTAACACACAGACATAAACTCACACTCACATACTAACGCACTCTCACACACATACTAACACACCTACACGTGCACACATACTCACAGACTAACTCATGCGCATACATATGTGCACATGCGCACATACTCACAGACTAGCTCACACTCAAAGACACACACCCCCCCCCCCCTGCCTGTAGTGCCAGATCGATAGCAGCTGAATGCCATCTGCTTGGGGCAGCAGAATGGCAGCAGAAGTCCAGAACCATGCATCTTCCCCTATTGAAAGGTTATTTCTATGCGAGTAAACAATTCATCCTCTGGCCGCGGACTTGAGGCTCGCTTACCGCGTCTGATCGATACGATATGCAAAACGGAAAAAAAAATTGAAGCCTAAGAGTGAAGCTGACGTCCAGGTGACGGCTAATCGATGGGGGGGAGGACGCTTAGCCCTGCCGTACAGGTGGGGTCGTTTTATCTCCACAGACACAAACGATGTTTAAGCGCTGGCTGAAAACGTAAACCCTCATGCCGCACTGATGGGGGCGCCGTCGTCTTGCGCAGACCGACACACTCACGCCTCGTCATTAAAACACTCGTATCTTTGAGCATTGCCACTATTCCGGAATGATACTTCCGAATTTCTTTCAAGATTGTTTCCGCGCCCAACGAAGGGAGTGTGGAATCGTTTATACTACGTGGCATTCTGGGGTAACGTCTCCGGTTCTAATGACTCCTGTAGGGTTACCGGGGGTTACCATAAGATGGGTCTGCGCCGGCGTGTTCAGGGAGAGGGGTACTATCACCGTGACGGTGACTGTCTGACCCCCCAGCAATGAGGAGTGGGGGTGGGGAGACACAGACATTTCCACCACACGCTCTGCTGGCCACGCTGAACCTGTTACTGTTCCAGAGGGGATTTCATGCCTCCTATTAGGTTTTCTACAGCACAGCCATTAGTGATAAATGTACTGGTGTATTCACTGTCAAGCTAATCAATACTGCCAAAGTTTTGTTGACCTAACAGCAATCCATAAAGCGAGGCTCTTTTTCTCCCCGCCTATGACAACTCTGTCTGCCCGGCGCCGCGGCCGGAAGCCCCAGCCGGGGGCTCCAAGGGGGCCAGCAGCTTTGAGGCGCTGTCTGCGAATTGAAATACTGTCTTTAAAAGCAGCCAATTGCTGTGATGCTTCGCCTGTCTCAGAAATTGTTTAAAAACCGGAGTCACTCAAATAGATCCAGTTTGATGGTTAAAACACTGGCAAATCGATAACTTCACAGATGATAGAACATTGTCAAGGAAAAAAAAAAAAAATCACGGCTTCGCCTTGACAACAGAACCCTCATTTTCGTCAGTAGTGGTTGTGAGGGATGAAAGGCGCTTGGGTGAGGGGGTAACGGTAACTGCGGGGGCGGGGCGGGGCGGGGGGAAGCTAAAGG
>JABFDZ020000044.1:7218267-7263168 GCA_019775955.2 Pollimyrus isidori | reverse complement strand
CCCAGCCCCCACCCCACCCCCAAGTAATACTTAGTTTCACTGCAAGTTGGATTAATACAGTCATTCTACAGGAACATGGATAGACAAACGGGGCAGGAAACCTTCCTCGCCCTTCCCTAAAACGAGGACTGGAAAACTGTCAGGAATCTTCATTCCAGATGTCCGGCAATAACGCCAGGACGTGGAAAGGTGAAGGAGGCTTTGTTAAAGCGTGCTCCCCCCATAAAATTATACTTTAATTCAGCAGACTATTACCTCCTCTTTGGATAGCATGATGCCATTAAGTACAGCCTGCAGCAAACAGACAGGGTCAGAAGGTTCACCTACTGCTTGGCTAAGTATTAGCGTGGCTACGATACGCGTTCAAAGCGTTTCTGAGCGGGGTGTGAGCCCCAGTGCCTGCGTCTCTTACAGCATCTCACAATCAGGTGTCCTCCCGGACATTTTCATGCACTACAGTGTCAAGAGCTCACCGGGAATGGTGCTGGACGTACCTTGTTAAGGAAAGTGGTCAGGAGAGAATAACCAGACTTGTTAAAGGTAACAGGAAGGCCACAAGTGCTAAAATTACAGCTCGGTACAACAGTGTACGTACAGCAGGACTTCTCTGGACAACGTACTCGTCTACCCTTGAAGCAGAACTGGCAGAAAGAAATACTGGCTCGGTGTACCTATCACAGTGGCCACTGACTGCATATATAAACATGTATCATACTATGTACGACCTGCGAATGACATGGAGCGGCACACGCGCTCAGACCAGCGGAAAGTGAAACCCTTCGCATCATCACCCCGACGGACTGAGGCACCTCAGAGCTCTCCAGGAACTGAAGGACGTCTGGATCCTGCAGCAGAACTGGGTGTTTCACCGTCCGCAGTAGATACCTGCGCCGGGGGGAAAAAAATTTAAAATCATGGCAGTTTCATAACATGCGCTGCATGCAGGTTAAATTTCAGAGCAGCAGCTTGGAGGAGGAGGAGGAAGAGGAGGAGGAGAATATGTAGGTCAGGTCAGGAGGCAGGTTGGGAAACTCCCAGCAGGCCAACCCACCCCTCCCACTCTGACCAATCAGATACCATTATTGCCTTCTTCGATATCAATATAAAATGGAATTCCATTCATGTTTTATTTATAATAATAATTTAAAAAAACAATAAGAAATAAAATTAAAAATGTGAAACTCGGCCCACCCAAGTCAACCTCCACTGTGGTAAGTCTACTGTTTACCTCATGCTTCCAAGCTGACCAGCTGACATTATATTTAGCATTAATAATTCATCGTGGACACTGAAAACGAGGCCAGACACACTCAATGGGCCTTGAAAATGAATCAATATTTACAATGACATTTTTCTAAATATTGTTCTTAGACCGTGTAGGAGGATCGCACACCGGTGCCCTGGGGGCAGATCGCACACCGGTGCCCTGGGGGCAGATCGCACACCGGTGCCCTGGGGGCAGATCGCACACCGGTGCCCTCGGGGCAGATCGCACACAAGCTGTGGGACGGGGCAAATGGACTCGGCCATCAGGATTCAGTTCTCTGGGATCCGACATGTAGCGGCCCATCACTGGCTGACCTTTGCGTCAATCAACGCGATTACAGAAAGGGCAGAAAAATGCCACGGCCTCACTTTATTTAAATTTCCCTTTGATTCATCAGAATGAGCAAAACGCGGATGGTGCCGAGTGAAATACTAGGCATGTCAGAGTGTGTTGGGGGGAGGGGAGCGCGTGGTTCTGCAAGGCTCCAGAGATCCGCCGGCATATCCCAGCACTGACAGCAGCGAGGTCCCAGGGTTCAGTGATAATTATTTACCTAATACTGCGCTGCTTAACCTTTCCGTCCTAAAAGACCAGAACAACGATGCTCTTTACATTGAAGTCTGCACACAGCACTGGACGGGGGCACCACTGGGGGCAGACACTCCCAGAAGGCATCGGGAAAAGAACATCAGGCCGCATGAAGAACAGCAGTGCAAACACCGACTGGCTCTCCCAGGAAAAAGTGTGGCAGTGATGTCCAGTTGAATACCACGGTTATACTCATTCACAGAACATCCAACCTTAAGTACCTGGCAGAACGTGTCAAATTTCTCATTTCAGCTGTTTCAACAGCAATTAAAAATGAACAATTCAAAAAAAAAAATCATGAGAAAGCTCCAAGTGAGGAAAGATCACTTAGTTAACGATTAAACGGCAACATGTTCATGAGATTAGATTTACCACTGCAGTTCAGAGGCCTTAAAACACATTGAAATTTGCACTGGAAACAGAGTGAGCCAATTTTCCTAACAGCCAAAGCATGTGATATTTATTACGCCATCCGACAGGCAGACTATCCAAAAGCAATTCAGAGGTCTTTTGAACCTGATCCCTTCGCCATAGAAACAACCTTTTTAAAAAATAAATAAATAAAAATTACAATTCAAAATGAATCTTGGATCACTAAGACACAGAGTGAGGCAGTGGGTAAAACAGACTGTTTGCCTGCTGGGAAATTAAAAGTATTGTAGTTCCAGGAGAGTCCAGGTGGCGCCCAGGGAGTTAAGTCACTTTCGGCACTAAATCTGGACGCTGTGAATCATCAGCAGAAAGAGAATTTTGTAACCAAGCTTCCCATCAGAGGAAAGTGACGTGGGATTGAAGTGACACTCAGCAGTTATTAGTAACATGTATAAAATGCTTTCTCTACAAAGCAGAAGTCCAGTTCATACCTTTCCAAAGCAGATCTTCTCTTCTCTACGAATTCCGTGGATGACAAGTCTTCCTTTCCCACTTTGACTTTCGTCATGCCTGTTCATTACAACACATCAACCAGATGTCACACACCAAGTACCATGCACACTCTGGACAGTGTTTTTTAGTAACTGAAAGGAAGAATATGATCTGGATTTTGTTTGCCTTGATGGCTGAAGTACTTGTAATTGCCCCACGGTAATCAAAAGCACAAAATCCTATGTTAGAACACTGGGGAAAAAAATCTGAAAGCTGTTAATAATAATCCTCAGTCTCCTGTCAGTTTGAAAGACACTCACACGTGCCTTCAATTACTAAAAAATTACATTAAAAATTATATTACGAATTATGAAGTAACCTACACTGATGCTTACCCACAATGCTTTTCTCTGGCGCGGGTGGCACAATGTAGCCAATATGCATGTACTTGGAGGCCAGTTTGCTGTGTAAGCCAAGGAAGTCGCTGAAGCGCCTCTTCACGGAGAAGTCGTTTCTGCTGAAAACTGTCAGGGACGTCTGTGTTCAAGAGGACACCAGATGCGTGTCACTTAAAGCATTACAAGCCAAGAAGGGGACAAAAACGCCCACGTGAAACGTGACAGGAGAGTCAGGCATAAGAATTTCTCTCACCTTCGTGGTCACTTTGTAGGCCATATAAGCATTCATACCATCTCCTGAGGACATAAAAGTCACTGCGTCAGTGCTGGTCCTAGCCTGGGTGGGCATGGTTACGCTGTGCGGGTTTCAAAGGCCTTTTAAAGTGATGCTGCGCCAATCTGCACATTTCACTTGCTGTCTTAGCGGGACTCTTCTGAGTAAACATCAGGGAAGTGTGTGGACCAGGGAAGTGTGTGGACCCACAGCGAGGCCAGGACGGAAGGGTGGACACAATTCCATGTTTCCCATGCATTACTGCGGTCAGCGCTTGCAGGAAACAGTCACACCCACCACCGCACCCAGGATTCCGACGAAATCTAAGCAACGGTATCGCTTAGCTATCAAGAAGAGGAACGGTGCGTCTCGAACACCTGGCTTTTTGCCGAAATCAGCAAAAATCACGTTTCTTTATTAGCGAGAAATCGCTCTCCAGATTTGGTTAGACGGGACTTTACAGAAGTGATTTTACTACTGCCATTTCTAACACATCTAGATGGTTAACCAAACATCATAAACATGCTATAAAGGTAAAAAGCTTGTCAGCAGGCAGAACACAGTGGTGTGGCAGATAGCAGAATCCCCTGCCCAGTCTGACAGTAGGACTATACAGCATTCATTGAAGAGCAGCTCTTGCCAAAATATTTTTTTCTTTTAATAAATAATTGACAAAAATGTAATAATAATATTAATGAGGCCTGCCAATTCTGAATGCGGTGAACTCATTTAAAGCAAAACCCAAGGCTAACAAGGACCAACTTGATCCATCCATCTTTCATCTGTGCTTACCCAGTACAGAGATGTTTCTGTACCCATTCCTCAGGGACCCCCAGCAGACAGTCCACATTACTGCTCCCACACACCTCCAAACACACTAATACCAGGAATTCTGCAGGCTTGATTGTTCGGTTGAGTTATACTGTGAGCTCGGACGGAGCTAAATCGTGGACTTGTCCTCACGGACTGGGTTGAGGAACACTGCCGTACAGGATCCCAGTGACCCCGCAGCTTCTCCGAGTAAGAGTACAATGCACAGCACACACTTACAGAAACAACTGCACACTGGGCAATTCAAACACTCTGATTAACACTGCACGTCACACTGCAGAACCACGGAGGGCTTTCGACCCCCAGCCCTGGAGGTGTAAAGGCCCAGTACTTCTCAAAGAGGCACTGCAAATCTTTATGTTATGATATATATATAAAAACCCTCACACAAACGATAAGCAGCCACCCGCACTCTGCGCAAGATCGCCGTACCTCACACTTCCCGGCACTGAGCTGCCCTCCCATTGCGGCCTGTTCCCAGAAAGGACACGGTCAGAGGACACCACTGCTTACATTGTGAGACACACAGGGGACTCAGCGCGGACCAGGGCGGCACACAGTGGCTTACCGACTTTCTCTGGGTCAGAGACGGAGATCTGAATGTCGAAGGCGTCCCCCGCAGCCTCCTCCTCCAGCTGCAATACAAATGTCACGCCGCTTCAGGCGCACCGAACACCCAACTGCTCCCCCCATCCAGGGGAACAAAGCTTTAATTGGGGACAGCTTCCATCTTCCTCGTCCCCATCTCAAGGCAACTAGGGCTTTATTGTCACACCACCCATACATACAGTGTGCACAGAAAGCTTTGGCACGCTTGCCTGATTCTGTGAACATGCTGCAAAATTTATTGGTTTCAAAAAAACAAACAAAAAGTCTATTGATGCCCATAACATAACCTACTACAGTTAATTAGTAAATGAAATAAAAACAACAGTTTCAGTCACCACATAGCAAGATGTTGGTATCCTAGCAACTGGGCATTTGCAAATAGCAAAAAACAGACTGAATAAAAGAGATAAAAGAAATATGGGTATATACGATTTATAAATAATTTAATTCTTAGATTATTTAAATGCAGAGAATTCCAGAGTTAAAAAGATACTGCGAGAGAATCTCTTAGAGAATCATTTGTATTCTGAGAAGTCGGCTGACAACAGACATCAGCTTCACATTGTGTTACGGTATAAATGTACACACAGTCTGTACACCACTACTTAAAGTGCTCTCTGGTTATCTTACAGTGCAATACAGAAGACAGATTTGCCTTCGAGAATTCGAACAGCACAACAAAATGGCAGATGCACTATATAGTGTGCTATTTTGGTAATGGAGAGCAATTATGAAAACGGGCAATAGGTGTTTTATTTCCTGGGCGACAAAAACTTGTCCCTGGGTTTAAATCACTCCTGTTATATGCACATTACTGCAGTGTCATTCCTAGGCTATTTTAGTATTGGGGCGGGGGCAACGTACCTCATCAAGGGATTGCTCGAACATGCCAGAGACCATAATGACACTGGGCTCGGCCCGAGGTGCAATCAGAGCTGTCGGGGTCACAGGAGTGATGGCGGGAGATGGGCCATCAGAAAGGATGGGCTCCCTCTCCGGACTATCCAGGGACACTTCCTCTGTGGCCTCTGTGGGCGGGGCCAAAAGCACACTCAGTGACAGACACCCCATGCAGCAGAGCCAATACGCAGCACTATTTTCAACCAGTTTACCACCTGATTTGTATTTTTGACCCATCTTGCACATGCTGCCTATATTACTGAAGCATATCAGGCAACAGAAACAACAAACAACCACATTCGTCGAACTGCAACTTCTTGGTCACTCACCAAATACGCAGGAATATTTTACATGGTTCCACTACTAAAGCTAGACACTTTATTCCACCTTGGTACAGGGGAAATACCCAGCCAGCTCATTACATACAGGACACACAACACAAACACGAACGTCTTTACTTGACTTGAAGTGTGTGATTAGCTAAAGTACGTTATACACAGTGGGAAGGCTATGAGGGCTATTAGCTTAGCGTGTGTCACCCCAGCTTTGCTCTATGCTCTTTCGCCTGTCATGTAAGCAGACTGGGAATCCTTAAAGAGCACAGCCTCAGGGGTACCTGAAGCATGGGTCAATCAGACCACCAGAGGACGGTGTCGTGATTACCAGCAAAGAGGTCCTCTTGGTCATCGTCGAGAAGGATCTCCGCAGGTTTGGGTCCATTGGAGCTTGGGCCAACATCTTCGACAGGGAGGCTAGCCGGTTCAGGAGAAGAGGGACTGGACTGCGATCAGACAGAGAGATGCAATGGAGTTCCAGGTTTTGTCAATGATGCCACTTTAATTTCAGTCATGTTACAAACCCCAAATTCTAGACACCATAACTATGAACAATCCCCATATTCTTAACACCATAACAGAGAGCTTTTGATGTTCACCACAATGCATGACAGATGGCAGCACATGAGGCGGCAGCTAATATTTACCAGCCACAATGTCCCTTTAAGCTTCAAGCACGGAGGCTCCTGAACTACAAGTCAGAGAGGCACCAAACCCGATCCGTTAGTGTTATAAAGCTATGTCTGCAAGTTCAAAATAGAAACGGCCTGCAGATGAACACGAATGTTCAGACATGGCTGATCCCCCATATTTCGCTTTACATATTGACACACAACAACTAAAGCCAAAAAATACTGATTCTCAAGTGTATTCAAAAAATTATATTTGAAGGTAAGTATTCAGAAGATGCAGTGAGAATGTTACTAATATCCATCTATAACACGACTGGCACCAGGAAACAAAAAAGAATCCAAACATGCAGATAGAGGTCAGTGTTGGTGTCCAAGCCCAAAGAAATGAAAGGCGATTGTGGGATTATCAGGGAAGGCTTTGAGGAGCTTCAAACAGTGATCACCATGGGTTTGTGCATGAAAGTCTGAACCTCATCCAAAAATCCTCATCTGGATCAGACTTCTGCTAAGAACAAGATGAATTTATCCCAAAGACAGCAGTCCTGTCATTTCCTTAGCAGACATATTATCCAAATCCCCACCCATTCACAACCTCACACTCCACAATTTGAAATTATTTTCACTTAGAATATTTTACTACAGGAAACCCGGCTGAAAAACACAGCAGAAAACTGCTTGTTCAGGAGGACCATGGGGAAAACACCAGCATACCAGGACTGAGTGCCACCTCCAAGGAGCCTAAACTGGGGCTCTTCCACACGCTGGCCCACTGTGGCTCCAGGCCCCCTGGCACAAATGACTATCTTCTCCTGTACCATAAAAAAAACAACTAAAAGAAAGGGATGTAGGATTGCTGATGAAAACATTTTACCAGAGGAAGGGAAGCGGAGGGAAGGGCCAAGAAATGTCACCGTTCAGCACATTTTAAACAGAATTTTCGACATCCGAAAGGAAGGACGACTTGGAAAGCTCCACCCCTTAACCACACAGTCATTCTGCATTCAGCTGATGGTCCACAGCCTCTGGGCTCCGGCTGCGAGTAGATACCAGATACTCACTCGATGCGGCGGTCCAAAAAACCCAGAATACACATCGGTCCTGGGTTTCAGCGTGAAATACGGTAGCAGCTGCGGCTTGATGGAGACCAGCACACAAATTGAATTTTAAGGCTACCAGCTGAGGTCACATCAGGGCAAGAAAGGTCAAAAAGACACGGGTTCCTTTTAACAGATGTTACAAACGGTCTTCCCTTCATGGACACAGCCGTTTAACCATTTTAAAAATAATATCGCCTACACAAAGGAACATAAAGTTTAAAAAGTGCAAAATCGTTGCACAGATTAATACTTCACCAGGTTTTTTTCCCCTCACTTCAGCTTGTAGTAAGTAAGCTAGAAGAGCAGGCTAGTTAATGTACAGACCCAGTCCAGGTCATATGACTGAGGCTTTCAGAGAATATACACCCAGCTGTAAAGATCTCACAAGGTAAGAGCATGACCACGAACCAGGAAGGGAGCAGAACAAGCACAGATACTCGAAGATGCACTCACACGAATAGCTCTCAGGGAGGTGACTGTGTGTGTTGACCCTAAGGTGAGAATTACACAGATCTGATCAGATCAACCGGCAGTGAACAGAAAGTTCTTTGTCAAGGAGATAAACATAGCCAGTCTCCAAACAGGGAACACAACAAATCATAATACTCTTGTGAAGACATTCCAGAAGGTGAAACTGCAGCCACCATCGGAACTTACCTACTCAAAAAGCGGCGTTAAACCAAAAGAAGACTGAAGCTCCTCCCTAAGGAGAAATCCAAACACGCCGATTCTTTAAGGAACCCTCAGCAGGCTCCAAGCAGAAACATTACCGCGTTTACGCCCTGAAGCAGCTTGACTGACCCCAGGTCAGCACAGGCCCAAGCTAAAACAAGTTAGGCTGCTAGTTCAAAATTATCCGCATTTCAGCAGCTGAAGGTCTGTGTAGTCTAACCGGTCAAACAACATTGGTGATGGGGCTGAAGTGCCACCATAAGAGATCGATCTGGAGTTAATAATTCTGCTTGATTGTGGGAGTGCAGTCTGACATTATAACCAAGAGCTCAGAAAACCCAGAGGCAAGATGAGCCTCCTCGCTGTTGGAGGAGTCCGGGTTACATGTTCTGAAATGCATTTTACTGTCTTTTACATCTCTAGTGAAAGAATTAATGAAGGAAAAATTGTCTGAGGACATTTCTAAGAATTCCCATTTAAACAAACAGAGTATAATCCTGAAAACCTTTAAAATGCATGCAAAGTGGAGGACAATTCAGCTATCCTCACAAATATCCCACATGGCAGCAGACTCAGAGTTGCCAAACCCCACTCTCACGGCAGATACAACTCTCCCTTTCGACTTAGACACCGGCACAGAACCAGACAGGAATAGTTTTGAGAATGAGGGCATCCCTCCATCAGACAGCCTCGCAGGGTTGCCACATCTCACACATCTGGCATTACACTTACGCAAGAAATCTTACAGAAAATCGATATTTTTCCATCATACACCTAAAATTAGCTACATCAACAGACCTGGGACGGTTTGCAAACCATCCAGACTATCTATAAGATAAAACATACACATGTGAAAAAGAGTGTGCATGTGTGTACAGAATTGTATCGAATTGAAAATCTCTCTCCAGCCAGCAAAGTTGGCAACCCTGGCCTGGGACCACAGTGAACAGGCACCGGAGATGGAGGAACCTGTTTATCTGACGTAATTCCAGCAAACCCTGGAGCCCCGTTAAAGGTACAGAACCCACTAGCCGGAGTCCAGACACCCAAAAGATCAAACCCCGCTCCATCCTGCAGCACCCTAACCCCACATGAAGGTCTTGGATTTTAGTCCCACATTCAGCGTCCGCACACGCCCCTCCCCAGGAGACCCAAATGCCCAAATATCAGCCGTAAACATGCGCCCCTTATGCGCGGCCGGCTGGCGGAGCAGTCGAAGAGGGGGGCGGCGGCGACCGCAGACGGAATTAGAGTCGTGATACCCGGGCGTGAAGCACGACAAGCCGCTCGAACAGCTGTCGCCAGTCGGCGTCGGCGACACCAGTGCCTGCAGGCGGACAATGAGCATCAGCGGCCGCACGGGATGATCGGCGCGATCAGACTCCCGGGCCGCCTCGTCCGCCGAGCGGCCGCCTCACCTCCAGCGTCGATGCCGTGCTAACAAAGAGGTCCTCGCCGTCCTCCACCTCCCTAAGGTCGGCATGCCCTACGCTCCCCGCCGGTGGAGGATCCCTCTCCGCCGCCATCTTACTCCAGCAATAACAAGCCTGCGAGAAGGCAGGCTGGGAAGCGAGTCAGGATCCGGGCTGTCATGTGATCCGGCCCAGTGACCGGGTCTTGTGACGGGGGCCCTACTGGCGGGGGAGGTACAGGCAGCCGAGAGTCCGGAGCGCACCTCAGTCCTACCGGTGTCGCTAACGAGGCGCTTTGGCTGAAGAGATAACTGCGCAGTTTGGCTTTTCCCTGGAGATCTCGGCTTTTTCCTCAGTCTAATGCAGTTTATTTTTAATGGTAAAATAAGTTAAGAATTTCCCGCACCCAATCAGAATTTAACAGGGTGGTATGTCAGACACCCGTCCTGTTTGCCGCCAGCTAAAGCCATGCTGAGACCAATTGTAATGTCCAAATGGATAAACGAGAAGCAAACTGTCCTTGCGTTGACATGCAAAGACACCTTCATCTATGGCTAAGGCTTGTAAGCTTACTGTAACGTCTCATTATTATTGTTTCGCATACTGTATATAATCACACAAAACATGACCACCTTGCTTGATTCATAGAATTAATTTCAGGAAACTTGGTTTGGATAAGCAAAGTTTATTTTGAAGGCTTATTTCATTCAGAGCAGTTTGAGAACATTTCCACAGCAGACACTATATGTTCTGTGGGAAACCCACAATTCCCAGTACAAATTAAATTTATGCAGTTGCAAAATTCCACCTCATATATGCAAACTTTTAAACATTACAATTACGCATAGTATGTGAATGTATACAGTCCTGATATTAGCATTTTGAAGGACTTTATACCCAACTGTGAAATTATTGTACTTCCTGGCAAATTCCCTTAATGTTTCTGTTGATGCAGCTGGCTGCCTGCTGGAGGGAGTATAGGAGGTAATCCGGCATGTCTCCTCGTTGGTTAGCTGGAGCTTACTGCCTGGTGTTGAAATCACCACTTGGCTCAGTATCCTTTGGCTTCAGCTTGTGTCTGTGATGCTCCTGGGCATCGCTGTTCTTCTGGGTGGTCCAGTCAGGCTCTGTTCTGTCGGTACTCTCCTGCTGATGGCTGTATTGGATTTATCTTAGCAGCCTCCTTAATAAGCAGTGCTGCATTAATTAAAAGAATGAAAACAGTTTCAATATCTACTTCCGCATGTAAGAATGTGTTGTGTTTATATGTACTTAGATTTGAAACTGAACCGAGAATTAATTTCTCCTCAATCTGTCTTGAGTGTCCTTCATTGACAGCAGAGTAGTTCTGGGTAAATGTTATGGCAGAGTTTGAGTTGCCTTAAACTCTTATTGTTCAGGTGGAGATGCAGGGTGAGTTTTTAGACACATTGTACTATGTCCATGCACAATTGTCCCCTCTCCCCCACTGATCTGCACTCAAATTGCCATCATCATCACCATGTGGCTTTTTTGTGTTGAAGGAAACAGGAAGGAAAGCACAGCAGAATGGAATTCATCATTAATGTCCTAATTTTGTGGCTTTCTGAGACTTTTTTGGCACGATGACACACACAGATTTATCATTTGTGCAACACAGCAATTTTTATTGATTTGTGTTGCATGTATAAGAAGATCATTTTATTTTGTTTTATTTCATTTTATGAAATAACTGCAATAAGTAGTGACACTGTCCTAATTGTGGCATATTCTGTTCAGGTGACATCACAGCACACATAAGGATGTCAATGTACAAACAGGGGGCAGGAGATACATAGAATTTATCATACTGGACATATGGGGGGGCATAGGTACCTGCCATGTAGCACCTTTAGGCTGTAAACACACAGGTGTCACTCCATTGGCTGACAGTGAGCCCCAACCTGCCATTCCTACCATGGGGTGGTCAGCCACCCGCAGTGATTCATTCTCCTGCCGGGATCCTCTCTATCGTCCTTCCTGATTAGCTCTGCTCTTGCTGACAGGCCAATCCCAGGCCTTGTTAGTCACCGGCAGACGGCTCCCACCGTCCCCTCCTGTCTCACCTGAGCAGGTTTCCCCACAAACACATCACAGCAGCTAACAGGGTGTGAACCCTCTTCTCAAAGCTGCGGCATGGAGGATTGAGAAGGCACTGGGGAATAGTTTTTCTACACTCTCTTACATCCTCGCTGGCCTGTGGGGCACATGCTACAAGGTATGGATATGCTGACCACTGTGCTATTGCTCAAGAGCAATTTAAGGAGTTGTTTCCAGCCCATATCTCTCTCTCTCTCTCTCTGTTGTTATGTAGAAGCAAAATATGAGAAAAAGTGACAACCTGACTATCACCCAGGGAATACAAAATACGATGTGTTTAATTCTTCTGAAACACCAACAGGTCATCGCATTTTTCTAGCGGGTAAAGTTTTAATTTATTGTAGTTAGTGAGTCCAAAGAATTTACCTCCCTTTTGTAATGATGTGAGTGTCCACATGACTCCTGTGAAGGTATGTTTCCAGCAGTAACAAAGCAAAAAGGGTCAACCTTTTAGTGTCCTAAATGTGTCTGAGGTTGGGCTGGACGCACTTTCCAGGACTAAAAGTGATTGACAAAAAGTTGTATCTGCAGAAATCTGCCCAAACAAACCATTCGCTGATGAAACTCAAACGCACCAGCTGTGATCACAAAGGATACATCGCACTAATTATCGCTCAACCACGTTTAATGGATTTGTTGAATTGCCACTGAAAATTGACTATGAGACTTCAACCGTATTGAGTCAAACCTTCAAAAAAAGACCATTGTTACTGTTCAATATGAGCAGGTCGCAGAGGTTTTCCTTTGGCCTCCGTTTGCCCGCCTCGCAGTGTGTGCGCTGTATTCTGTGCCTCTGCCTTGTTGTAAGTTCTGTTCTGGAAGTGTGAGGAAAAGTGCACAGTGCTGACAGCACTGGGCTGACTGAAGGCTGGAAGGTGTGTTTTACGCTGGGGCCAGGTTTTCAAAACACACAAAAAAACAAGACAGTTGAGCGGCGGCGTCACAGACACGGCACGTGTCAAAGCGGTTCCGCTGGCGCTGTTTTTCAGCGTGAGCGGGCCGACACCATGTTAGTGAGCGAGAACCACAGCGCTGGCAGTGGGTTAGCGTGACTGACAGGCAGAAGGTCTTCGGGGGAGGGGGGGGGGCTTGCTGATGGAAGGGCAGTGGTGTATCAGGATGTTTTTGGGCAGATTTACTCTTTCAGCTTTAAAGGTATCCCTGAACTGTACCGAAAAGCAACAACATAATTACAGGCTTCTCATCAGGAAGCAGAATCAAAAGTTCAGAAGTAGAATTCATTTTTTAAAATGCGGCTTGACAGGAGTCCGCTGAGTTTCCTGTTTTTACGCTGAATGTAGCAGACAGGGGAAAGGTGGCAGTGTTGATGAAAGAGGAAGTCAAGGGTATGTTACAGAAGCCTGGGTCTACGGTCCAGAGGCATCGTAGGTCAACCCAGGCCTGGAGCTGTGAGTGAGACGCTGTTAGCCCTATGCCATGTGGATTATTCAATAGCTACACCAGCAGACTGCGTTTTCCTGCCAACTCCATCTGCTGGTTAGTTAAGGTTCATCCATTTTATGTCCAGTTACTTTATAGCGATACAGCTATCATGTCAGTTAATGAGATCTGTATGCATACATATATTCCACCAGTGCACAAAGCAGGGGAAACATGCATAACATGGGGAGAACATGCACATAATCCACATACACGGAGCAGGTGCAGCATTCAAGCCCCCAACCCTGGAGAGCTTAAGCCACAATGCCGCCCAATGATCCACCATGTGAAAAGTGGCATTATGTTTTATAATGTCAGTGTTCATCTGTCTACCTGTCTGTGGAACCGTTGACTTCTCTGTCTGCCTGCAGTTATGTCTGTCTGCAAGTCTGTAGATCTGTCTACCTGTCTGTAGATCTGTCTACCTATAATGTCTGTTTGTATGTAGATCTATTGACCTCTCTGTCTGGCTACAGTTCTGTCTGTAGATCTGTGTACACATCTGTCTGCCTGCAGTTCTGCCTGTCTATAGATCTGCCTACCTGCAGTTTTGTCTGTCTACCTGTCTGTTGAACTGTCTACCTCTCTACCTGCAGTTCTGTCTGTCTGCCTGTAAATATGTCTACCTGTCTGTCTGCCTGCTGTTCACTGTCTGCGGGTCTGTCAACCTGTCTGCAGTTCTGACTGTCTGCTGCTGCCTGTCTGCTGATCTATCTACATGTCTGTCTACCTGTCAGTAGATCTGTTGACACATCTGCCTGCAGCTCTACCTGTCTGTCTGCAACTCTGTATACCTGTCTACACATGTGCCTGGCTGTAGATGTCTGTCTGCATGCCTCTGCACAGAAACACTTCTGTCTTGTACAGAAACTGTAAGGGTCTTCAAGTAACACATGTCAGTACTGAACAGTCTGTCATTCAGGCTGTCAAATAATTATGACAATTCTGATGCAGCATTTATCTCCAAGCTTCTGAGGACTGAAAGCTTTCAAACAATATTCTCAACAGAGACCTGCATTCTGATTTTTCAATTTATGGGTCAGAAAGCTGGAAGGTTTGCCTGCAGTGCTTATATCCATCCATATGTTGGTAGGTGTGAGAATATACTGTACAAAGAAAAGTAGATCAGATATGAAGGCTATCTATCAGATATTATGGTGATGTTAGTGAGGAAGAGGAGTAAAGCAGGTGTGTGTTTTCAGTCCCTAATCTCTTTGAAAATGTGTAATTCAGGAATTCAGTTTTTAGATTCCAGAGGCCAAATTTGAATTTAAGCACTAAGGCAGTATGACTTTCTAGAAATCTTGAACAACACAATTACATTATATTTAAATCAGAAGCGGTACAAATTACTTTTTCTAGGAGTAGTGCTTACTCAGTTAAGTGACTTTAGCATGAGAGCTGCTTGTAAACTCTTCAAAACGGTATTGAAACCTGTGATTAAAAGAGATCATGCTGAAACGTCGATGAACATAGAACGACACAAAAGGAAAGATCAGATTCAGCAGCGATGAACCATGATGAGCAAAGATTACACTGGAGAACCAGCTTGTGTCAATATTTAGGCGACGGTTCAAAAGTGAGAAGTTAGGACAAAACCAAGCAGCCAAAACACATTTTTCGACGATGCTGCCGCCACAAAATTTTGATAATGAAACTGACAAATCGAATGCTCTCCTCGTAAAGACAGAAGGTTGGACACCTCTGAAAACAGATAGTAAAAAGGCTTTTTATGTCTTTGGATATTTCTTCAAGGTTGATTGAACACCTTGAGTCAAACTGGATTTGTCCTGGTGTTGTATAAACCAAGCGTGAAAGCCATACATAAACTGAAATTACTATTACAAGTTTAAATGTGTCAAGTAAAAAAAAACAAAACATTTAAAATTAAAAAAAAAAATCAAATAAAATAATTTCCACAGAAACACTCCAAAATGTTGTGGAAAGCCTTCCCAGAACAGTGGCAGCTGTTATAACTGCAAAGGGAGACCAACTCCATACTGATGCCTATGGATTTAGATGTCATAAAAGTTCCTGTAGGTACAATGGCCAAATGTTCCAGTACTTTTTTCCATATAGTGTATATTGGAGAAATAGGACAAGCAGTAACAAAGACAATACAGTGCAATATAAGAATGAGTAAACAAGTAAGTAAGAAATATGTGCAATGGGCATGATGATGCAAGCAGAACACCCGTGGTTAATAACACGCAAGACAAGGTTAAACAAAGAGTTTTTTTTTAAAAAAGATAATTGAACCATGATGGCTAACTTCTTGATGTGGAAGGCCCTTAGGAATGTTACCTCGGGTACTGTTCTCAGGGCGGCACAGTGTTCCATGGCTGTTCATCCATTGTAGTATCTTAATAACGATAAAATATTAAATTATGTTTAATAAATGTGCTACGTGGCATAATCGTGTCCTGCCATGCAGCAGGTTAATTCTATCCAAGAAAAATGCAAAGATTGTTCACGCTTACATTCTCCTCAGAATTCATTCCAAAAAACGTGATGGTTTTTAAATATAAAAAGCAACTTGAAAGGCATATTTATGAAAACTATGGACATGCCCTGCTGAGGTCTCATTGTATCATTAGCATTTCCTGCACATGGGACTGTTTTGTGCGTGCGTGAGTCCTTAATGTTTCTCTCACTGTTCGTGTAAAGTGTGAAATCACCTGAATCATTATTATCTTCCATGATTTTCTTTTCAGTTCAGGAGTAATGCTTACAGTATGTCTGACTGATTCTTTGACCCGCAGCTGAGCCAAGATTTTAATATCGCTGTATTGCGCGCCAGAAGAGCTCAGCTACGTATCCCAAAGCCCATGTAAAAACAGAGAAGGATGACAGAGGCCTGAAGATCAACTTTAATAGGCGCACACAGAAACGCCACTCATTACGATGGTCCAAATACGTGGCAAAAACAGCAGTGCTTAATGAAAGCCTGGCTCATGTTCCTATGGACATAATATAGTCCCCCCTCCCTTTCTAAAAGCCATATTGTCTTTTGTGTGTCAGCACCCTTTCAACAACCTGGATTTTATCATGATTCACCATTTTACTTATCATTGTCAGATTCTCTTCTCTATGCCTGACTGAGTGAACACCGTACCTTGGCACTCTGGCCCACAACTGGTTTATCCATTTTCCATCCACTATTTTCAGCAACCAGTTATTGGATAGGCTGTTCATCCTACCACAACCTTCATTTCTAATGGTTAAACGTTACATGTTAAAGGCATGCCAACCCTTTAAAACAGAACACTGGAAACCACTGCAAAAACACATAATTCTGTAGAGTAATCAATGTACTCTGATTGAAGCTTTTAAATTGGGGTACTTGAGACATGGTGGTATTTAGCCTGTAATAAAATTGTACTTTTTGTGTCTGTCGTGCAGTATTTTCTGTTCTTTGTCAGTCATTTACCCAGTAAATGTACGGGCGCCTATTAACCCAGGGTAAGACGAACCCAAGGCCCTCTTTGAAAAATTATAATTCCAGAACAGCAATGGCTCCCTCTGCTGGCAGATAGCGCACTGTCACTCTGTCAGTACTAACCCAAAAAGGAAACATTAATTTACTAAATACTTGACTTAAAAATAAGCAGTAAAATAAAATATCGCTAAAATGAAGGCAGAAACGTTCATCACTGTGCTAGCAACAGCATATACGCATGGCGCCGATGTTTTATTATGCATGGGTTTTTAGTATCAGCTCAGCTACCGTTTATGTATACGGGTAGTAAAGATTATGAACATGTACGTAAAAATACACAAGCTACAGGGGTGATTTTAATGTTAATGTGTATGGAGGGATCCCAGCAGACACGCCACAGGCTGCCGCTTAAGGCACGCACTGCCGTTTAAAAACCTGATGCATGGAAGCGACGTCCGCTTTTTTTCCAAAGGTTGTATTCATCAGTATCCATCATCTTGCCCATTACATAAATTAATACGGTTGAAGGGGTAAATATTTGTCACGCGCTTGGCAGAAACCTTTTCTCATCCTTCACCGGGAGGAGTTTCCTCGTAGAGCCTTTCTCTGGCATTAACCGCTGTCATCCGCCAAACAGCAGAGCCCAGTGGTGTCAATTATATTTGATTGACTGAGTAAAGCGCACACAAATAAGCCAAAACAATGGACACAAAAATCCATACATGACTCCCCTTGTCAGATAGAGAGCTCGTCTCCTCCATTTTCATGCTGCATGCTGGCCTCCGCCGTTTAAGCGTCTCCCCTCTGATGCCGCTCCAAGCGCCAATTAAAGCGGCCCCTTCCTTCTCCCCTGGCGGCCGCCCAGCCAGCCCGCTAAATGGCCCCTAATTTATGGCTTTGACTTAACGTTAAAGTAACAGCTCCAACAAGTAGCGCTCTTTCATGCTTACGGGCTCCAAGACTGCTTGTGAAATTAATTTAGGAGGCATCAACGCGAAATGTATGGGTGGAATAAATCATTCAAGATATTTAATTCGCCTGGATTTCTTTCTCAAGAGTTGTCATTCTCAGGGCTGTCAACTTTGGTCAGCCGGCTGGCGTGACATTTTCGATTCCTGACAAGTCTGCACACGCATTTACACCTATGTGACAGTTTCATTACCTTGTAAATAGTCTGTACAGGGTTTGCAAACTACCCCAACGCTTTTGATGCAGCTAATTTTAGATTTATAATGTAATAACATAAATTTGCCGTAAGATTTCTTGCGCGACAGTGAGAGTCTGAAAGCGTGA
Organism: Pollimyrus isidori; assembly: GCA_019775955.2. Lineage (NCBI taxonomy): Eukaryota > Metazoa > Chordata > Actinopteri > Osteoglossiformes > Mormyridae > Pollimyrus > Pollimyrus isidori. Next base: position 7,244,999 of record JABFDZ020000044.1, on the reverse strand, counting down.
GTCACGCCAGATGCGTGAGAGTTGGCAGCCCTGCATTTTTGCTCCTGAACCCCGGTTTATGCTGATCAGTTTTGTAAGTGTTAAACAGCGATGTTTCGCGTGAAGGTGTAAAATGTTTAGAAGGTGATAGGCTACATTAAGCCAAAAATCGGTCGGATCCTTAAAATGAACATTATTTGTTCGGTCAAGCAGTTTCTTGTTTAATGTAAACATTTTCCACTTTATAACATGTTTAGCCTATTCGTGGCGACGGATAGATAGACATATCATATATTTTGGTATTTCGTAGAGTGACTTTTTGCAGCACAAGGTCAGCCTCGGGGTCAGTATATATTGGCTCAGTACCCTGGTCAGGATTCTGGTTTATTCTCCCAGACAGAAACATTGCAGGTGATGCTCGTGCAGTACGGTTATCAAGCGGTGCTGCAGAGCTTTAGCAGGGTGGAAACCCCTTTCCTCCACTCCAGTGTTACCCTGGCCATGTGTTTGGGATCATTGTCCTGCTGGAAGATAAACTTTCTCCCATACTTCGGTTTTTGGCAGACTGAAACCGGTGCTCTTCAGTATTTCCCTGCTATTTGGAATAACCAAGCTTCCTTTTATTTTATCCAGGTGCCCAATCTCTGCTGATGGAATGCAACCCCACGATGTGATGTTACCACCTACCTTCCTGTAAGTCTGCTGTTTCTGATGCGAGGGGACCGTTAGATTTTGAATGAAAAGTCACAAAATCTCTTTCCACTCTTATGAAGTGTTACTTAATTTGCATAAGTATATTGGATGCCATCTTGCATTCCTTTGAGACAGACAAACACACACACACACACACACACACACACACACACGGATGAGAGTAAAACTTGGGATCCAAGTGCAGGATCCAGCCATTTACACATCACCCCAGAGCATTTCACAGGGTTAGGGGCCTTGCTCAAGAGCCCAATGGAATGACTATACTGAGTATGACTATACTGCAGAGAACAAGATTTGAACCGTCACCATTCTGATCACAGGCATGGAGGCCTAACCCACTGAGCCGCACTCCAAACATCTCTTTTAAGAAATGGCTTCTCCCCTACAGGTCAGTATTATACAGAGCTCATCGTGGGGTTGACTGGTGCACCTTCACTCTGCAGTCAGCAGCTACGGAGTGATTGTTGGCCTCTCAGTGGCTTCTGTCATTTTGAGAGACATAGTTTCCTAGGCTACATCTGGGTGGCTTTTCAAAGTACCTTAAAAGGGTTAAACACAGGTCTGAATGATGTGTGTGTGTGTGTGTGTGTGTGTGAGCACCACGATCATGGTTCACATCATGTTCTGGGAGATACATGACCAGAAGGGCTTCAGAAGGGCCTGTTCAGCTGCAGTAAGAAGAAAAATGTCAGTGAGGGAAAGTTCCACCCCTTGAGAGATATCTGGAGTCAGTCCCAGTGGCCATTCAGGACATCCACTTCATGAAAGGAGCCAGGACCATGTTAACGGTTCTCCCTAAATTAGCACATCAAATCACTATTTAAGGTACCAATCTACAACCTTTGAATGAAAAGCCTTGGGGTGAAAGTTAGACAACGGCAGAGACCAAGGTCCTATAGGACTAGCATTAGCATTATAGCATAGCATTAGATGACCTTGGACCACCTTACAGAGACACACATGGGATGCAGAACATCTGTGTTGCAGGAGTGGCTCGTTATGGCTCTAAATGTTAGATATTAGGGCATTAACTTCAGGAAATTCCGCTTAATATGAAGTCAGGCCAGTGTTGTAAAGGCTATCAGGGTTGTGCAATGCGGCAAATAAATTAAAACATCAGACAGTTACTCTGCTTTGTTTCACCCACCTTCCTTGTTGTACTTTTATCCCCTTCCTTGGTTAACCAGTAACCACTCAACATTTCACCTGTGTGACATCGGTCCCCTATTCAGACCCCTCTATTAATTCATCTGTATGTCAACACGTTTCCAGATGCAAGTACAACCCAAACTGTGGATCACCCAAGGCGAGATTCAGATTTCCGGAATGAGCCTCCCAGTCAACTAAGGAGCTGTATGATGACACCAACAAAAGCCCTAGAAATCTCTGAAAAAATCAATGATTTTCACAGACCAGTCTGGTGCAGTTACTTTTGAGGTGCATTCCATTTAACCAGCCTTTCCTGGAATTATTTCAGATTCACTGCTGCTCCCTGTCTCTGTCAGATAAATGAAACAAGCAGAGTCTCATCAATACGCTGAAAAAAATACATCTCCAAACTAATAGGGCCAAGTCTGGGGTAACAGATTCCCAGTAAAAATCACATACAGGTTTCCTACTTAGACAAAAGTGATTCCACCGAAACTGCCAGCCAAGTCCACACTAAATAGGGTTTATTTCATTTTTACATGTATGACAGTTCAATATTTCCTATTTTTGCAGAGTGGATAAAGACCATAACCTCTCAGTGGATGATGGAAAACTAAAGACTAGAAACTAAATTGACTGGATTTTAATATAAATATCAGATTTACTGCTATAAAAATTCAAAGACATTTCCTACTCGAGTCCAGAGACACATCTTCCAATGAAGTCACGGTCTCTTTTGGAAAACTCCACAGACAGCATGCTAAGCACAATTTCTTTCCTTTCCAGTCGCATGGAAAAAAAAAACGACTGCCCTGGTATTGTGAGTGGGGTATAATTCTGCTTCTACCCCAATGATGTCATACTTAAATGCATAAAACCCTGTAAAACTGATGTTCCTGCATTGTGCCTCAGGATATTATCCTCCTTCCCGGTTTATTTATTCATTATGCCATATGAACTTAGCACCATTATACCGTGCTTTTGCCTTTGGGTCCCAGCAGACACTCAACATGGGAGAATACAACTAAAAATAGGAGTCATTTTATTTTTAGTCTTAACTCTTTGTAGGTATCCTCCATTGTCAACAGCTCCTTTAAAAATGTCATTTTCACATCTGTTAACAGCTGCTCAAAAACTACCTGGAGTTATTTTAACACTTGCTAATGTTTCGCACTGAATCCACAGACGTGACTGTAGAGCCTCCAGGGAAGCAAATGGAAGCTTGCAGCTTCACAGTACAGACATCTTACAGCCAACTCCACATCCCAAATTCAACTGAAGATCTTCAGTTGCATCATCCAACAGGTAAATCCACTCTGATCATGTTTGGGCCTTCAGAAACCTCTTATGGAAAGGTGGGTAGTTCAGGGCCAGAGAGCAAGGGCGTTAGTCCAAGGCACCAAGAACCATACTTTTGGTACTATTCTTTAAGAACTCTCGCTTTTCCACTGACTTCTGGTTGAGTACCAGTACCAAAAGTTCCAGTACCGAAAGTGCCAAACCAGTTGGGGTACTTCTTTGGTACTTTGGGTGCACTGGTGCACGTTGGTACACTGGCTATGCAAATAGCACATCTATAAACACAATTAAAATGGTGCCTTGAAAGCAGAAACACTGAAAATATTGATATACAAAGTAAAAAAAAAAAAAAAAAAATGTCATAAGTGTCATGCCCAGCTCCTTCCGATCCTCGTGTGTGCCACGCCCACCTCGTTACCTCGTGTGACTCCCGATTGTTCTCACCTGTTTCCTGTTTCTGCCTGCTTGTCCTGTGTATTTAGTCTGGTAAATCTGTCATTGATGTTTCCCGGTGTTGGTTACTCGTCTACCCTGTCCTGCCAAAAAAAGACCATTTACCCGACTTTGAGGCTGGACTCATCTACTTCCCCACGTGCCCGCCAATGCTGCGTGACGATAAGAACACATACAACAAAAATATCCGGATGGCATGAGAAGAAGTTAAAAAGAATTTCGTTAAATGTACTAATACAGCAGGCATATAGCGAGCTGTCCTAGCGATGTGATTTTGCTGTGATAAATATTTGGGGATTTATAAAACAAAAAAGGAGTCCATAAAATTCCCACAAGTCCATCTTCGAGTGATTTAAACAGCAAGGATGAAGATGATTATGTTGCAAAAGCAGCAGGGGGTAAAACTTTGAACTGATGGATTTTCATCATATAAGAATCTAAAAAAGTAGCACAGTAAAAAAAAATTCTAAAATGCAACCTATAATGTCTGTATAGAAAAGAAAGCAAGAAAAAGCCTTATTTTAATATAGCTGACTAACAATGTATGAATTCTAGTGCATAACATGCAATGTTGGTATTAATATTGCACATCGCCAAGTCATATAATATACTAGTAATTTCTCAAATTCAGTACAAAATACTCGCCGCGCACTGTGATGTTATTCAGTGCCAGAAACGGTTTTTACGCCAGTGGAAAAACAGCACCTTCAAGTATAGTACTTTTGGTGTTTTCCCGAAGAACCAAAAGTACGGTACCTGGTGCGGTGGAAAAACACTAAAAGTCCAGACAGATTTTGTTTCAACCAACCAGTTGAGTACTCTGGGACCCTTTACACTCCACTGATTGGTTGAAACAAAACTTTTACTTTTTGGACCTGAATTACCCACCTCTGCTTTGGAGGGTCCACACTGAGACCAGGTACCTGAGGAAATCTGACAGGCTGAATGAACACTTTCACAAAGTGGTCATGGACAGAGGCTCCGCACCATATGTGTTTACGTCTCCCAACTGTGTTTATTGGGATTCTTCATAAATTGACACATTGATCAGCGCTGTTCCTTTATAAAAGATTAGAAAAGAAAACATTTAAAAATGTACAAACTGTCACAGGGTACGCGACCGCCTAACTTTGTTAGTCAGGTTTCTGGAGAACACGCATGCACAAAAATAAACTGAAGAGAGATGAACATGCCACCTTGCTGTGAGCCACATGCCATGCATCCCTCTCAAGGCTTGTCCCACATCACTTTCTGCTGATGACTAAGTGAAGGAAATAACTTAGGAACAGTGTTACTATAACCAGCATTAAGAGTGGCATAAGGCAGGCCTGCTGGTATCTCACTGAAGTATCTGCTGGAAGACCTCAGAGAATTCAAGGGAAATGCTCTCCTGGTGCATCCTTGATAAAAGAAGACGGTGCTGAGTGCCTGAAGTCTGAGGCCACAGGTAAATATAAAATACAAAACAGTCCAAAAATATATATTTCACTAGGAAATTAGTGATCCCCAAAATAACTGAAATCTGAGTAAAAAGTAACAGTAGATAATGCAGGGTAGGGGCCACAAGCACCTGGTCCATGAGTCTCCAGTTAGCCACAGGCGAGAAGCTGGGGTCGCCGTGGACTCAGACTCAGCCCTTCAGCTCTGGGGTGGGCCTAAGGCAGCAGGGGAAATCCTGCCGTTGTTCTGTGTGAAAAAACTAAACACGCTTCTCAGCTTTTCACTAGGACTGTTTCCCAACCCGATCCTCAGGGACCCCAAAAAAGTCCACATTTTAGCTCCCTCCCAGCTCCCAGCACACCTGAACCAATCAACCAACACTGAATACCTGGTACAGGTGTGCGGAGAGCTAGGTGGGAGCTACAATGTGGACGTCACAGGGGGCCCGAGGACTGGTTTGAGATATACTGCACTAGCTGAATGCCTTGCCTGTGGAACAAAGTGCACAAAGGCACGGTCTACACGGCACTGCTCTTGTTTTTGGACTTGGAGAGGCTGGCGGGATTGGCTTTAGCATCCGCCGCTGCCTTCCGGCCAGGCGAGCCCTGTGCCAGCCCCGAACTGGGGTGCTTCGCTTGGGCGGTGCACTGGCCATTGCTGTTGTTGCTGTTTTGATTCCCACCAAGGGACTCCATGATGGAGCGGAAGGTCCCGAACGGCCGCTTCCACACCTCCCCCCCCTCGGAGCCGCCTGCGGTCCTGGCCCCGCCTCCTTTCTCATGGGTGGGCCTGGTTTCTGTGTCCTGTGCTCCCTTATGGGCGAGCGACTCGTCGAACGTCACCCTGAGCTTGGGGGTCTGGGAGGGCTTCCTCCGGGAGGACGGTGACTTCAGCGCACTCTTGGGGCTGGTGGTGGCCTTCTGCATGTCGGCATGCTCGTGGCCGTCCCCTGGCGTCTCTGGCTTGGTCTCGCGGTCGTGGTCGCTGCCATCCGAGGTGGGCGAGGGGTTGTACCCATCCATGGACTTGGAGGCACCGTGGATGAAGGAGAGCTTGCGCTCGGCTGCATTCCGTTTGGCCAGGAAGGAGGCTTCATCGCTCTCGGCAAGGGCCAACTGGCGGGGCCTCTCGGCACGGCCGGCAGCTACGCCCTGCTTCTGCTCCTCTGCCGGGTACGCATCCGAGTCCGACTCGCTGAGCGAGCGCTGCATCAGCTGCTTGAGCCGCGCCAGCTTGAGCTCCCGCCGGCCAGCCGGCCCCGTCCCTGCTCCTGGCCCCGCCCCTGCTCCTGGCCCCGCCCCTGGCCTGCGCGGCTCGTGGAACTCCAGCGTCAGCCTCCCCTGGCTGCACACCTTCTCGGCGATCTCCTTCCCCAGTAGTTGGCGCAACACCACATCTGAGTCGACGTCACGCTGCCGTAGAACGCACTGGCCCCCGTTGGCTGCTGCTTCTGCTGTCAGGGTCATCTCCGGCCACGGCACCATGGACGGGATGAACCAGCTGGGGGAAAGAGGGAGAGCGGTCCCGCCATTGGTCACATAATGTCATCAGTATCATGTGCAAACAGAAACGGGAGACCAAAGCAAAGGGGAGACCCTTCTGATTGGAGAAGGAGCAGGGGCACTGAGCCAGAGTCCGGGGCAGCACACCTGGGGGACCGGGTCGGGGAGCCGTCGCGATGCGGCGAGTCCAGCAGCTGCTGGATCTGGTTCTGGAGGGTCACTCTTTCAGAAGTTTGCCTGCAATCGCAGATGGTACCGTCAGGGGAAGGGCATTCAGGACTGGCTCACGAGGGTCAGCAAATTGGGCCACAGGGGCCTGTGTGTTTGTGGCAGTGGGGGGCGGGGGGGTCAGTCTTTAGCTTATGCTTCAAACCTTCTCCCTACTTGATTAGGACAAATAATTAAATATTAATGCCACATCGTAGCTCGTTTCAAATGGAAAATACAAATGAGATGTTCTGTGTTAACAAGATTACTTTGGCTGCATTTCATTTAATCGTCCATCTAAGAACCATTTATCCTGGTCGGGGTTACAGGGGGGTTTGGAGGCCAGTACATCTCAGGGCACCATGGGCTATTCAGAGGGCCCAGCTCACCTACACTACGTGGACAGAACGTGCAACCTCGAGATGGATCAGAGGTGTGAGGCCACAGCGCCACCTACTGAGCCACCGTGGGGTTTTGCGATGTCTCAGGCTAATCTGATGAGCGAGCCAATAGCAGAAGGACGATGTCATTTCTCTCAGCCTCATCTAACTGCAGCATCAAACTATTTATTCTGAGCTGAATGGCAGTGCTGCATTGCAGGTGCTGAAGCATAAATATTGTTAAATTTCTTTTTGTTGAAATGCCCTGTTTTCAGCAGCCACACAATGCTGGCAGTGATACAGTTTTCCACAGGAAATGCTTGGCTTCACCGCCCTGTTTCATTTTTTTCTGGACGTGTGAAGCCAGATGAAGCAGATTTGGATTTCATAAAAGCCTTTGTTTATTTGATTTACCAGCTTTTCTTAGCCGATCTTGTAAGCACTTTGCAGACCAAGTGCATGCATTCATTGTCTTATTTTTCAGAGAAATATGAAATTAAGAAGCATACAACATAAGGCATTAGTACACACTGGATGGGATTCCAGTTTATTGGAGGGCATATACACGTACAGTCAGACATTATGGGCCATTTGGAGACATCATTTACCCTATGCATGTCTTTGGATAAAACCACATAACAGGTCCAGAAAGCCAAAATCCTGACCGAGATTTTGCTTCAACCCACCAGTTTAGTACTTTGTAACTGAATCTTTATACTCAACTGGCTGGTTGAAACAAAACCTTGGTCGGGATTTTTACTTCCTGTATCTGAACTATCTACTTCAGATTTCCACACCAAAACAATGGAGGCAAGATTCAAACCCATGACCACAGTAAAGCAACAGTGCTACTCATTAAGTCACCATGCAGTTTATACAATGAAAAACATTTACTTTCAGTACTTATCTAGCTAAGTAATAGGTACATGTCAGCCTGTAGCGCATGACCACAGAAGAACAGAGACAAACAGACGACTCACTCATTGATCTGCTTGGTCAGCTTGACCACCTGGGAAGCCAGTGACATGCAGGTCTCCACCACCACCAGGTACCGTGAGCAGGTGGTGTGACCCTGCCGCTCGGCAGTCTGGGAAGGCCTTTCTCCCTGCTGGTTCTGCACTGTAACGTTTGAGCCATACTCCACGAGGGTCTGGAAGATAACCACCAGATCTTCTGTGAGCCCACCTGTGTCTTTGATATACAGCCCACTCATAAAATCACCAAGAGAATTATTAAATTATACAGCGTTTCTGCAGGTTTCAAAAAGTTAAATATGAAGACTTTTTACAGACAATTAAATCCTTTTAAAAAAAGGTTATAAAAACCTATTTCATATCCATAGTGGCAAAAAAGTATGAAGGATACAATGGAAAATCAGAGTCCCAGAATTATTTAAAGTAAATTCATTTATTCACATTCAACGTGAACTTTCAGTTTAATCAATTTGTTCATTTTTTGATAAGAGGAGACACCACATTAGCCCCCACATCACATTGTGACACACCACCTATGTGTCCAACTGTCCATCGATAAAATTCTGACCAGGCTACACAGTTGGCAGCTAATGATTAGAAGGTAATGGTTGCTGGCTCCATGTTGGTTCTGTTCTGTAGGTTTGTGAAAGCGTGTTCGAGACAAAATTTTCCCGAAAACATTTAAAAGCGAGACTTAAGTTAATGAGCTTTATAAATGTATAGTGGTCCTCCGTATCCGTGGGTGATACGCTCCACGACAATGGATACCAGTAACCAAAGATAACAGTGAACCATCTGCTGATCCCATATTTAACGGGATTTTCATGTACATAGATATTGTACATATTAATTGATAAATCACACACATTACTTTTTATTTCAGAGGTTTATTCTATTTTGTACCTAGTTCAGACATCTTATTCTCGTGTTGTATTATTTTATCTATTTATTGTTTAGTTCACACTGAGAACTGAGAAACTGTGATTCGTTCTTATCATGTCAAGTGGTTCAAATGACAGTGAAGCCGATTCTGATTCTTCTGAGTAAAAACATTACCAACATTAAATACAGTAACAATAAAACACACTGTACATTATAATATAGTTCTTCACAGTGCAGCACTCACTCGAAACAAAGGGATTCTGATGTTTTAGCCTAATTCTCAAGAGACAATATAACAATGAAAAACTCAAATCAGGTAATTTTTTTTTTTTATCATGTACCTGTTCATAACCTACAGTAGAAAAAATGTATTTAAAAATATCTTGGCCACTCACCAACCTGCACTCTTTTGGCGTGTGCGCTTTTAATCTTATGAACCCCTCTGTAATTTTTACACTTTTTTTCAGACTGCAGTGAACTGCAGATGATTTAATAATCCGATCAAATTTTAAGACCCGTCAAAATTGCATTTAAAACATTTTAAAGCCTAAAATTCACATTGGATTTTACACGTTTTACGAAATTTTACAGACTCACTGAAGCCCTGTTATAAGAAATTATAGGGTTATATTATATTAGAAGCGTATGTTAGATGCTGATCCCTATTAGACTGACAGATCAAGTACCAAAACATTTTGCCTGAACATATAATTAAAGTTTACTAAAATCAATGCCAATTATAAGTAACTACTGTCAGGGTAAATCAAAGTACAGCACCAAATCTCTGGGATCTCAGATCATTGAGATGAGAATTAACATAATCATCCTTGTTCATTTGCTATGCATACTAGCTGTCTGTTACCAACACCAATGAAAAACCATTTCGCAATTTCAGACTGAACAGAAACATCCATTTAACCGAGTAGAATGGCCTGAAAAGGTAACTTTACATACATATGGCTCTCTGTGAATTGGAGACACTTGTTAAATTGTGCGTAAAATGATAGAACTGAAGTTGCAGGATCTTGCCAGAAGATGGCGTTGTTGGATCTGTTCCCCGAATGTGTCTCTTTGCTAGTTCTTAACTTCAATGTGTTTTTCCCCTCTCCATGATCATATTCCATTGGCACTGTGCTGGCAGCTGAGGACGCCCACTGCCACAGCAAGAACCTCAGGCTAGAGGCAGAGCAGGGGGCCATACCTGGATGCAGCCCAGGTGTCCATACTGGGCTGCCACATGCACTGCGCTGTTTCCCTGCTGGTCCAGCTCATCCAGGGAGATCGCCTGCTCCTGCATGAACTGCAGCAGCCACAGGAGAATCTTTTCCTGAGGGGGACACAAAGTTGGATAACTGGCAGTGACGGGTTTGTGTCGGCGATGACCTGCGTCTACAGCCACGCCTTGTGCTCTGGTTTCACACAGTGCTGTCCGTCACAGTCGAGAACAGCACCTCATGGAGTGTGCCGAGAAAACAAACCACACATAAACGAGACGAATGAAGAAAAAGACCAGGCAGGGTCCACAGGGAGTAAAACGAAAACAAACAAACACCTGCAAACTATCGTTATTTATGCTGAGAATGCAGCAGCATCCAGTCATTTCACAAGGCGAGTATCTTCAGTGTATCTTCAGTGCCGCAGTCTCAGGGCCTGTGTGCACCCTGCCGTTAATGACCATCTGCAGGGCACTGCTCCAGAAAACTCCTTTGTTGTGTATTTGTTTATTTGATCGGGATCAACGGGTCACTTTCTACAGTTTAAGCGTTTCATAAACCTAATGATCCTTTAGTGCAGCCTTTCCCATTCTTGGCCTCTGAGACCCATCGACAGTCCACATTGTTGCAGAAAGGTGGGAATGCCTGGCAGGGAGCTCGGAGGGAGCAAAAACGTGGACCGTCTGTGGGTCCCTGGGGAATGGGTTGGGAAACACTGCTTTATTGAAATGATCACCAGCAGTCGTGAGCCTAAGACCCGACCTCAACACCAACAGCCTTACCTGGCCGTAACGTGCAGAGTAGTGGATCAGACTGGGGTGGTCCCGGCTACAGCTGAGCTCAGCGATGGCTTCTGTTTCGCTCACCATCCAGCGCACACACTCCAGGTGTCCGTTCTATAGGAATTTATCAGTTAGCCAAACTTTACAAGGCACCACAACAGCTACCTACTGGGCAGAACACCCAGACTCCCCCCACTGTGCCCAGTACCCTTTGGCGCCACCTTGCACTAAACTGACTGGCTACTTTTCATTCAGGCTCCACCCATAAAACAGACCCCACGCTCCCTTCAGCTACATCGCACATAAGCCCCACCTCCTTGGCTAACTCCATTTGGCTACCTTGATGCCAAGGCCAGCTGGTGTGAGCTGTTCACTGTTGCGCTCACTCAGACAGTCCTCTCCCATGAGCGAGGTCAGGTGTTGCAGGCACTCCGCGTGGCCCCGTGAAGCAGAGATGTGTAGCAGGTTGTTCCCCTCCTCATCCCGAATGAGCTCCAGGTTATCAGCTGCCAGATGAGGCTGCGGTGCACATGAGCGAATAAAACAACTGTGTACAATCAGGTACCTTATACTCACGCTTATTCATAGTCTACAGCTACCCAAAGTGGACCCAATAAAAACCACATTAAAGACCTGCTAGAACAACAGGACTGGTGACCAAGTGGTCAAACTGACCAGAAGAGAGATCTGTCCTCCACGGATGATGCTGATGATGTTCTGGGCCTTTTTGGCATCTTCGTCGCACTCTCCATGAGCCCTGGGGCTGCCCCAGGCACCGCCGCAGTCCAGCAGAGGGAACATCTTAGGCTGACTGCCAGGCACCACGGATGCTGGCTTGTGTGCTCTGGGTTCCAGGTAGGCCCGGCCAGGCAAGAGCTTCTCCAGCTCGGAGGTGGCGGCACCCAACTGGGAGTGGTTGTGCCTGGCTACAGACTGCCGGAGGTGCTCAGGCTCCATGGACTTGGACTTGCGCATCTCTGGGCACTTCACAGGGGACAGCACACAGTATGGCGGCATGCACCCTAAGGTCTCTGAATGTGGTAGGGTAGCGGCTCTACATGCTTGGTTTCGGTCGCTGGGAGCCAATACTGGTGTCCTCTTTTCCGGGGTGACTCTGGGAAGGGTTCCCATTTGCTGGCTGGATTTGATGTAAGGCACGTCCAGGATCTCATCCATGTCCAGGTCATAGTGCTCCAGCTCCCCAAATAGTTCCTCCCCTCCCACGTTCTTGCCCTTGAATCCTTGCTCATCCACTCGGGACACATTCGCCTGGGACGCCTTGTCAGGGCCATCTTCCTTGCCACCATCTTCACTCTGACCCTTGCAGTCTGTCTCTGTGTCGGGGATTTCCGGCTGGTGCTTGAGAGGGGACACTCGCTTGACGGGTCGAAACTTACTGTGCACGTCGGCAATGCCTGTGGGTTTGATTCCATTGCCACCATGTGAATTGATCCCACGACTCCAGTTTATGGCCGGAACTGAAAAAAATCACAGCAGGCAAAATCGGGCATCCATAAGTATAGCAGTCGGGTTATTTGCGTACTCTACATGGAAGGTATTATGATGAAAATGAATTGTGGTGTACGACTGATATCCTTGCCTTGTCTTTCTTCGCTCTGAGACTCGCCTCTACGACAAAGCTCAGGAATATTCTTCAGAGACGTCACAGAATACTGCAAGGAAAAAAGCGATTTACCGTCTAGGTCAAACCGAACCTGGCAAGCGTTACAAAGTCACAGATGTTCTTCGGAAATGTCACAGAACACTGCAAGGGAAAAAACCATTTTTCACCCAGGTCAAACTCAACACAAGTCAATAAACCAGATGCCCTCACAACCTACTTCCTGCCTTTTATACGCAATCATTTCCATTTAAGTTCATGGTCCAGAGGATCAGACCCCATCCAGGATGCCTGGACTTGTATTTCGAGCCTGGAGTTGTAATTCAAGCCTTTATTAAATCCCTCATGGAACCTGAATACAGTAATTTATTTATGCTGAGGCCTCAGGTTAAACCCCGATCCCCCTCTATCTAATCGCTGCTTGTGCTCCTTTCAACACGAGGTTCTCTTCCACCCACCGCTAGGTCATCGGTGAAGTCGATCTCATCCAAATCCAGGTACTCAGGGGCGTCCATCCTCTGCCAGCATAATGGCCCGCAAGATCCTAAGGGGAGACAGTCCGGGGTGAGCACAAGCCCATGGCTTGGGGAGAATCATTTCCAAGCATCTTTGAGAAGGCCTGCCTGAACAAAAGCGAGGCTTGATACACAAGGGTCACACTATGGATAAAATCACCTTCCTTTCTGTACAGTCGTGAATTTTAAGGGAAAGCGATGTGGATTCAGCATTACTCACTTAAAACGCGGTTTTAAAGGCTGATTCTAAACACGACATTAATAAGGCAGAATCTAAACATGAAGGAAACGCCTTGGGCTTGTAACTCTGCGCTACTCAGAGCTTTTTATTACAGCCAATAAATGAGGCCATTTCCTTTTTTTGTAGTCGCAGCGGTGTGGTTGACACACCCCAAAAGCCTGCAGTCTTTTCCGTCCTCTTCTTATTGCAGCATTATTCAGCTGCTTAGGGGAGACTTTTATTCATGGTGATTTTCACAGTTTCAAACTTTAGGCATGTATACAGAAGGCGATTTCACCCAAGCTAGCAAGATTAAGTACCTTCTCAAAGGGTACAACGGCTGACTTCTCTTGGGAATCTGTAACCTTTTGATAAGATACAGAGCCCCGAGCACTATAAGATTGGTGGCTGGTGCAAGAAATGTTTTCTTGGGAATGAGGACAATTCTATGCAGGGAACATCATTACATTCTGTGCCATCAATTGGCACAGCATTATGTGCCGTCAGACGGGCATAAGCTAGACCGACCTGGCCGGGTGGTACTGGAACAGAGGGATCCAGTGGACCCAGAACCAATCCCCTTGAGGATCATGTTTTTCCACAGAACCGCTAACTGCTAGATAAGTTAGCAGGAACCAGACCGCCTGCTTCAGACTGACGGGATCACAAATCAATTCAAACTCAAACAAGCTTCACGTTGTTCAGCTTTAATATCCCAATCTCGAATTTCTCAAAAAAAATATGATGTGTGCACATTATCTGCAAAGTTTTTATGAGACCAGCTTAAAAAAAACTGGAATATCACAAACAAACTCAAGCTTTTTTAAACCCAAATTTGCTTCATCTGGCTTCACACGTCCAAAAAAAAATGAAACAGGGCGGTGAAGCCAAGCATTTCCTGTGGAAACTCTATCAATGCCAGCATTGTGTGGCTGCTGAAAACAGGGCATTTCGACAAAAAGAAATTTAACAATATTAATGCTTTGACACCTGCAATAGGCAGCACTGCCACTCAGCTGGGAATAAAAAGTTTGACGCTGCACTTGGATGAGGCTGAGAAAATTGACAGGCGTCCATCTGCTATCAACAGGCTCCTCAGGTTAGGCAGAGCAATCCCCAAAACTAGGCCACAGCGCCAGTAGGTGGCGCCATGGCCTCACACCTTTGGTCCATCTTGAGTTTGCATGTTCTCCCAGTGTAGTGTAGTTTAGCTGGTGTCTCTGAATTGCCCATGGTGCCCTGTAATATACTGGCATCCTGTCCCGAGTCCTGTGCCCTATCATGGCTGGAATACTGGAATAACTTCCAAGTCCCCCAGTGACCCTGCCCAGGACAAGAAGTCAGAAGACAGATGGATGAATTAAATGTGACCACTGCAATGACATAGACCACATTGGATTTATGGGCAACAGCTCTGGACACACACAAAACAACAAAAAGCACAAGTGAAACGCTGCAGTGACAGATTATGGCCATAACCCTATATAATGCTATACGCACATGCAGATAAATCCTGACATGGTGTCCTGTCTATCCTTCATTGTACTGACGAGATGCTTCTTATTACACACCATGAAATTCTGATACACACTCTGTGTAACATGTCAAGTGTGTGCTGTGTCCCATACAAACTAAATCTCAGCATGGGAGCCATTGTCACATGTGTGAATCTTTTTTTCCATACTTCACTTCATCCTTTAAAAATAAATTTCACTGTCCAACAAAAAATAAACATGTATTCTTTCTTTTTTAGCTCCATTTTAGTGTACAAGTACCTTGCACTGAATCTGGCTTAAATGGAAATCCAGACTGGTGGTGGCCTGTACTTAATCTGGTTTAAATGGACAGCACCACAAGAGGTTTACGGCAGTTCACTGAGTTTACATATGTACATCCATTCGAGGGAAACCGCAGATTAATTTATATAAAATTAATATTCCTGCTCGAATGACTTGCTAGTTAACTACACATCCACTAGTTGATTAACATTTTCAGGTGGGAAATGGTGTTTCCAAAATGGCATATGAAATCTCGTTAATCAACACTGCGACCAGACATTAGTAACTGGACAAGTGTTACATTAATTGATTAATTAATTAATTATATCATCGTGTAATCCGATAAAAGGAAACAAAATTGACAGTATAGGCGGACAGATGATGCAATTTACAGCATCATGTCATATTTATTTTCGCATGTCTGATAAGCACAAACATGCTATATATTCGCAGTATTACACGTTTTATATAAAGTGTGATGTACATAAATACTGCGCTTTATAATATGCGAAGAATAGTGGTGTGTAATATACAGAGACTGGTACTGTACAATAGGCGGAGATCTGTAGTGCAGAATATAGCCCACTGTGTATATATTCCCTTTTTCCATCATGGCACTTACTAGCGGTCCAGATGTCCGCAACAGCGCTAGCCGAGCCCGGGCATTGTATTGGTGCACTAGTTAAGCAGCTGGTTAAGGTTAGTTTAACATGCTGAGAGATCAAAAGGAGAGTCAACGGAGACGCAGCCGGGCCTGCCGGCTGTGAATCCCCCCCACCCCTCCCTCCTTTTTCTTCTTTTTTTTTTTTAAAGGCCCGTTTCCCAGTAATAATTATAACGGTATAAATGGTAAATGGTAATAATAATGGTATTAAGCACGCCGAAATCCTCATCAGCCCCGGCAATAAGGATAATGATGGAGATGGTAGTGAAAAGCGGCCGTGCCCCGGCGGGATGGCCGTTCCCCTGCCCGGTGCCTTTGTCTCACCGCTGCCCGTTATCTCAAGAACGGCGCCCGTTTTATTCCTTACAAAAAGCGGAATAAAGCCGCTTCGGCGGCCAAAAGAGCGAACGCGACTCCGGGCCGGCTTTACCTGCGGTGAAACGCCGATAGTCCGGATCCCAAGGCGGCCGATGTGCACCCCCGACGCTGGGCTGGGAGAGTACGGCTCGGTCCCAGTCCGTCCGACCGGAAATCCAGCTGCCGGGACCGCGGTCCGGGAGAGGGTGGGAGAGCGGCGCAGTCAGCTTCCCTACGCCAGTCACCCTGTCGGCCGCTCTAATCTGCGTACCGAGAAAGCGAAACCAGTGCTAAAGCGGCCAGCACACCGTAACGCAAAGCCAGGCAGGCACACTGACGATTCCCCGACCCCCCTAAATTATATCCCCGGAGCTCAGACTAATCCAGTGTAACCAGGTCTATATATATCCTACTTAAGTGCCGCTCTCCATGTTCAAAGTGAGCTATTGCTTTAGGAAAAGAATGTTCAGCCAAGCGTATATGCTTATTAACAAATAACTTGTGTTTTTGGGCTGGTAATCTCACCTATTATCCTTCAATTCACCGGCCAATCCCGACAATTCTTGTGATTTTAACGCAACAGGGGATGCTTAAGGCACTTGGCGGTAGGATGATGTTTGATTCTCCTGCCCAGGAATGAGAAGAGGTGCCCGGGCTGGTAAATGCCGAGGGCATTCCCACTTTACGAGTTAACGCATTAAGAGTCAGGTCTGATTTTTTTCCTTTAAACCTACCCCTACAGTGAGTTTGGAATTATGCAGGGCTACAGTCAGAGCAAACACGTACAGAGCCCTGAAGTTTCTCAAACCAAATAGGCCTAACATGCATTGTACTGTAACACCCCGAGACCCTGAATAGGACAAGCGGTTTCATAAAATGGATTATTATGGGTATTCTAGGTGCAGGAACCATCACCAGAATGTCTCTTGAAATGCTCAGAATTCTGCTCAGAATACTCAGTAACTTTATGTATCCTGTCCGTCCATGTTTGTCTATAGTGGTATTATTTATTACTTGTTTACTGTTATTTATTACTGTTTTTATAGCTTACATTTATAGGCACTTGTCTGAGGGATGCCCGTAAATAAAATTTTTATTGTACTCTGTACAC
The DNA here is from genome assembly GCA_019775955.2 of Pollimyrus isidori. Classification (NCBI taxonomy): domain Eukaryota; kingdom Metazoa; phylum Chordata; class Actinopteri; order Osteoglossiformes; family Mormyridae; genus Pollimyrus; species Pollimyrus isidori. The sequence goes on along the minus strand of JABFDZ020000044.1, from coordinate 7,227,758 downwards.
ATAACAATAAAACTTTGAAACTTGATATTAGAGGTCTCCTTATGTTTTGTTGATTTTGAGGTAGAAAACTCAAGTGCGCCCCCTACCGATGTAAATGAAACAGTGTCGTGAGTTTGAATGAGGCCCCATAGCTGAAACCTGGTACATCCAAGTGGAAACAAACACATTTGCTACTTTAGAAACTGAATGCAAACTGAATATAAAATCAGTTTGCTTCATTCTACTAAGTGAATGACTCAGTGTATTAGTTGGAAAGGTATCTATGTGGCATTTAATGGTTAAATGTGTGGGATTCTGAGCCACGTCATATACAAGTAAAAGGAATAAAGAATAATGAACAAAAGATATACAGTAAACTAGGCCACCTACTGCTAGTAAGTCAGACCAAGACCTCTTTCGTAATGAAGCACACAGAGAAAATGCATTCATGGGATTGTAAAGATGTATAATTATCCCTGCATATTTATCTGAACACATTTTGAACCAGTGACAGGCCTGAAGCATCCATGTGACACATTACTGGTAGTTTCTGTTTTTTCTGACTGGTAATGGCTGAGCTCTGATTCGTGTGTTACTGTACCTTGGTGGCCTAAAGCCAAAACCAGAAGCAATGTATAATCGGACTATGCTGAAGGGCGTGACAGGTAGCACACAGAGAGTTGGCAATCAGGACAGATAATACAGATTTCTCCTCAACGTACCCAAGTACCCGTGACCACTCCTGACAGAGTATTTAGACAGAAATTTACACCTGAGCCTCCATTTTATCCTGGCGCTGGACAGCCGTCCGGTATAGAGTATACACTTCTCCTTGTTCATTTGGCCTTAGTCACACCACAGGTCATATAAAAACTGATAAACAAAAAATACGTACAGTAGTTGAGTCTGTAGTGTAGTGAATTGTCATGGGACTGGCCCACCTGATTTTGGCCCACCCACGCTATGATTATTGGCTCCGCTATTTGCTCTAAATAACCACTTAGCGAATAAAAACAAATTACTGTTGGTGACATACAAATATAGGGAACACACATCGTGAGATTGTTTCAAGTTTATTCAGTTTTTCCTAACAGATTGTTATATATTCAAATGAAGAAAAAGGATCAGTAAGAATGCAGACATAAAACACATTAACATACCATCACATCCCTCCACCATGAAATTCACAATCAGCACTATGATAATATTAACATAATACATGTTGCGTTGATATGGCTCCAATATTCTACAGCTACCCCTTATTTCTAACTATACAGCCTAAATATGAGGAAGATCTACACTATATGCCAATGACTCTCCTCATACCTCTTTTAAAGCGACAATGTAAAATAAAGTTTTTACAATTTACCTGACGGAGGAAAACCAGTGGCTGTGTTACATGTGTACAGATACCTAGCTGTCTACAAGCTAAGGATAAAATAAAGCAGAAAACAGGAAATGTGACTATACAGAGGCTGGAAGTATTCCCCAGGGTATGATCCACGTCCCCCCTCACGCCGGCATCCTCATGTTTAGTGGGACAAGCAGAGTCCGGCCTTCCATCCTCCAAGACCAGATTTCACAGCGCGTCTCACGTTTTAGTACCTGAAAGATAAAGAGGACACATCAGAAAGCAGAGGACTGACTGGTCACATACTCTAAACACATGGTAAAGCACTAAACATATTTGTTTTCAAAGCGAAAGATAAATTAGCTCAATTAGGCCTCCAATTTACCCAGCTGAGCATGAATACATCACATATGAGAGGACTTCTGTAGAGAAAGGCTGATTCATTAAGAACGTCGAATAGCGGACTTTGGAGAATTGAGCTCTATTCTCTGTACACATGTCGATCACAGCAGGTCAGGGTGGCACTGGGTAAAGTCATGTGACACATTGCAGATACTCAGACGGCAGGTGGAGGGACAGAAAAGGGCTCATGGGAATGAAGAAAAGGCTCACGGGGAGACGTGGCATCCTGAGGTACTGGCATAATTCCCCGTGTAGTAGACCTCGCAGCGCACGACGTTGTTGGAGAAGTCCGATTCCGGGACTTGGAACTCAGGATTGGCTGTGATCTGTAACAGAAGCGGATATGAGGGCAGACTGCCAGTCAGCGTGTAACCACTTACTCTGGTAGGGGCCGTGATGTCATTTATAAGATTTGGAAATATTTTTATTAAGCTCAGGAAGCAACGCACTTGCCTTATGTACAGTAGGGTCATGAGGGTTCAGAGCCAGTCCCACAACAACAGGCACAATTTACCCACACGCCCCTACAGACAATTTGGTAACTCCAATTCTCCTAATCATGTTTTTGCACTGTAGGAGGAAACCCCATGGCAACACAGGAGAACGTGCAAACTCCACACACGTGGAGCCATGGCAGGGACTCAAACCCTGAGGCAATAGTGCTAACTGCCATGCCACGCAGATGAGAATAAAAGACATTTATATGTAAAATCCAAAGGCATTTTGGTTGTTTCATAATGTCTAAGAAGAGATGGAAGTGTTTAAAACTGCCCGTGTTCTACACTACATAACTCAAGGTGTACAGTAAGTGTGTGAGTATATGTAGTATGTGACACACAATAGTGTGAATGGGACCAATGACCACTGATATTGTGTCAAGACAGTGTGAGGAAGCATGTGCCTGTGTAGCGACAGCTCTTCTGATGGCGCGTGTTGGTCCGTATTTACAAAGAGCCACACTTTCGGCAAGTGCAATGAGAACCGGCTGTTTGTACAGGTGACTGGCCTTGAGGATGTAGGTCCCAGGCTTCACGTCTGTAATGTCGATCCATTGACAGTCGATGTCTGCATTGTAGGTGTCGTAACATCCAGGGCTGAGGCCCTTTAAAGACACAAGAACCAATCAGTGAGGGACATGTCAGCTGACCTGGAATCACATGATGGCCACAGGAACTAGGAGTCAGCGTCAGACTCTGACACTTTGTCATCAGCGTTCACTACAGATTCATATTCAAGATAACTTCACATTGATTTCTGTGTGTTTATGTAGCCAGCTGGTTACTGAATTTGTCATGAACATTGGTTACCGGTTCAGTCTTGTATCTAATTAAAAGTATTGCTTCTCACTTATAAAGCTCTGCATAGCCTAGCTCCTTGCTACCTCAGTGAACTCTTGACTCCCTACTAACCCTCTCCCTCTCAGATCCTCTAATAATAATCTCCTTGCTGTTTCACGCACTACACTATCCACCATGGGGATCTGAGGTCCGTCAGAGCCATGCCCCCAGACTATGGAACTCGCTCCCACAATTACTCCATGACTGTTCTTCTTTCTCTTCCTTCAAATCTGAATTAAAGACATTTCTATTCTTTGAACATTTCTGTACTGTCTCTTCCTTCTGCACCGATTACTGATTTGATTATTTTTTATGTGTAAAGCGACCTTGGGATTGTGAAAGGCGCTATATAAATGGAACTTCTTATCATTAAACTTTCTACCTGGGTGTGCGCTGTGCAGGCGAAGCGTCTGTAATAGCCTGGGTCACATGACGTGTCCTCCAGGCAGAAGCTGGCCTTGTGTCCTTCAGCTACCTTCCTCTGGGAGCCCCTCTCCAGCAGGTCGTAGCGGCTGAATTGGTCCATGCTGTGAAAGTGCCTGTGAGGTCAGAAGCAGCTTTGCATAAATGCGTGGGCGTCCGGGGGGAAGACAAATCAGATTGTACAGGAGATGGGTCCAAGCAACTAGAGGAGGTGGGACCAACCAATCAGATGTCTCCCTCAAGTATCTAGGGCCACAGTACAGCCTGCTGGAAGCAGGGCATCGACAGGTCTCTCCCTAAGTGTGTCAGTGAAGTTCATATCCAGAGTGTTAAAGGTCCATGAGGTTTGATAGAAGACATAGAGGAGGAGGTATGTACTGGTCTTGGCTGTGGAGTGTTGGGGGAGGAATACAGCGTGATAAATGAGCCACGTACAAGAAAATGTGGCTTCTCCCTGAGCCATGAGTTTAAAACATTCTGTTCAGGTTTATCATCCATGACCTCTGCACATTACTCTGGAATACAAAAAGTAACACAAATTCCAGGGAGATCCACGTAACGTGTCCTTGCATAGAAGCCAGGATAGACCACACTGATGCGCCATGTGGCATCGCACAGGGAATCCCGGCTGCCTTTGTCAGAACGCTTCCAGCCTGATCCTGATCCTCAGCGCGGCTCCTCCAAGCCCATGGCAGTGAAATGTATCCACCTTTCTGGTGATAAAAGAGCCCCTTAACCTCAAAGAGCCATGGGAGTCTCATCGCTTTGTGCCCAGAGGCTCACAAACAAATCAACGTTTACTGTGATCAGAAAGTCACCGGTTCAAATCCTGTCCTTAGTAAAATAATCATATGTCTATTGCCCCCTTGAGCAAAGCCCTCACGTAAATGCTCCAGGGCTGTTGGATAAATGACTGACCTTGCACTCGGACCCCAAGCATCACCCTCAACTGTACATGTGTGCGTGTGTATGTGGTGCATGTACTGTATGAGTATGTATGTCTCAAAGAAGGGAGGAAACTGAAGAATTCCCGTACTTATGCAAATAGAAAATAAACCGTAATTTCATTTTTCACTTCATTACTTTGAATCAGGGTTTGGCCTGAAGCACTGGGACCCACCGGTGACAGCTGTGCCACTCCCAGGCATAGCGTGGCCGGCTGGGCAGGAAGTCTGCTGTCCCCTGGTTCTTCACACGCTGTGGAAACCGCAGCAGCACACGCGTGTCCCAGTCCCTCACGCTGGACCTGTAGGCTGTACTGTTAGGTTGCAGGTCGGTCAGTTTTCTCCGCTACCCCCATGGCTGCAGTCTTCAGACGAGCTGGACTTTCCCTGTTTTCCTTGTGCAATTCCATACCTCCATCATAAGAGCATCCTGATATGTCCCACTGTAGTTTGATGGGCGGAATGGATTCTGTCACTAAGAAAAGACCTCAGCAAATTGTCACTAAGGCCTCAAAAGATCTCTGGTGCTAACAATCCCCTATCTAAACGCCTCTGAATTCAACGCACCATAAAGGTGTCCAAAGGAATATGGAGACCCTCTCAAATGCAGTTCATGGTCTGTTTCATTTGCTCCCCTCAGGCAGACAGCTCAGACTGCTCAGAACATAAACGATAGCCTCTTCCTGTCTGCTATCACACTCCTTAACAATCAAACAACAATGCAACATTTGCATTTAAATGTTTACATCTGCATCAGTAGAGACCCCTGACAACCAGTTTGTACATTATAACTGCATACTGGATGTGATGTATGATATGTACAGTATATGTATGCCTTACTGAGTATTTAGCTACATGAATCTGCACAACCTGCTATTTTTTTTGCACTTTCTTATTTCTGTTGTGTAACTCGTGTCTTGTATTTATTCTCTGCTTTGCCATAATTGTTAGTTGTCTATTGTCCTGGTGTCTCCAGCAGTATAGGAAGCTGAGCCAGCGAAAATTTCCACTGGCTTCAATCATGTGGCAGTATAGAGTTGGAGTCTGATTGGTCAAAAGGAAATAGGACCTTTTCACACAGGCAGCTCCCATCCATCCATCCATTTTCCAAACCGCTTATACTACTGGGTCGCTGGTGATCCGGAGCCTATCCCGGAAGCAATGGGCACGAGGCCGGGAACAAGCCTGGATGGGGGGCCAGCCCATCGCAGGGCACACTCACACACCAGCCACTCACACATGCACACCTGCGGGCAATTTGGCAACTCCAATCAGCCTCAGCATGTTTTTGGACTGTGGGGGGAATCCGGAGTACCTGGAGGGGAGAACCAGGCAGCTCCCGTGTCTGTAAAAACCTGTGTGCTTTAACCCTTTCATTCTGCCAACCCCTCTTTCAGATACATACTATTTGTCTCAGCGGACCATTAAGGAAAGGAGATGAGAAATGTGAATACATCCAGGAAAATAAACAATATAGCCCCCTCTGTTTTATTTTGCAATTTTTCTGTGAGTCTGTGTACAATGTTGGCTTTAATTACATCTATAAAATAACTTTAATAGTTAATATAAAATACGCCACGTAAACGCGGCTCTCTGGACTGATGATTAAAATATATTCGTGCGACTGTTAACTTAAAACTACAAACAGAGAAGACATAGTAATAAAAACTAATCAAACTGCAATCAAATTATTTCTGCTGGCATCCCTCAGAATTACACGCAGAAAACAGACTGTGCGTCAGTCTCCGCGGAAATTTTACTGCTTTAACACGTTTGCACTTCATAAAATTGTCGTTTAAATGTATATAATTCATAAACTGTGATTTTATAGATCTATTAAAATATTTAGAAATACTAAAGCAAATTAAAAATAAGACTTTCTAAAACTGCTTAAGTAAACATGCGGCGTCACCTCATTACCTTATTTCCTAGGTGCTTCGTTGCTATGATGGAATTCTGGGCAAAATTATTTATCATTGCGTGTAACATTTGACGCACCTTGCCAAGCAGTTCTCCTCTGCTGCGCACCTCAGGTTGTACATGGGGACCCTCTGGATGTACGTGGTGGTCTGGATGTAATAAGGATCTGGAACCAGGTCTGGCAAACCTGTGAATCACGCACATACGGAGATCCCGCAGTAAAGTACATTGTTAGTCAGGCGTATTATTCATATCCATTAACGCCAATGAAACTTACCGTTTTGAAAAAGTCGCGTACCGTACCCCGGTCGTAGTCTGCCATCAGGTCTTGGTCTGTTATAGATGTCATGTGTGTTATAATACGGGTTGTTTTCGTCAAGGGATTTGTAGGGGTCATATGGGTCGTCCGCCACCATTGTATTCTCCGGTCTTAAATTGCTAAACTGGGGGGTATTTTCTCTGCTGGAATCGCTAGTCTCTGGTAATCTCTCGGCATCGACTCTGCGCTGCTGGGATCTTCTCGCAGCTCCAGTTTGCAACCAGTGGCGGCCGCGCACTTGCGCTCTTGTTCTCTGCGGAACTCCGCGACCGACTTGAGAATTTTCTTCGGTTTCGTTGCTGCTCTGGATGATGACGACGGGACTTGACCGGACCGACCCCGTACCATCTTCCGTTCGCCTCGGTGCCTGTAACTGTGATGCACGACTCAGCAGGCTGTGAACCCTGCCGTTGACCTCCCATCTAAACCTTCGCAAAAAGCCGCCGGATTGTGCGTCGCTGCGCCGCTCATCTTGTGCATGAACTATTTGTAAAATGCAACTCAATAGACATAAGTGTGCACACGAGAATACAACAACGTCAAAGACAAAGGTTCTCATTTTCACAGAATAAAACAGGCTTCCGTGAAAATTGCTGGATAAATTGTAAATTATAAACAAGTAACTTGCATTGTTCAGAGCACACACTATAACATAAACTGAAATGAAAATATTTATAAGGTCTGCATATAATAACTAAAAAGTTATAAAATTGTCTTACATCAAAGGTTTCTGTGTTGCCCAAGCAAATTCACATCTAGACCTCCCTAGCTGGTGTGTTGAGCGTGACCAGGAGAAGGGACTGGGTTTTAAAGTTCTGGAACCGGTACAAAGTCATACAAGCGGTTCTGGCAAAAAACGTACCTACGTGACACGCCAAAAAGTGAGCACAGCCACTTACTCACTGCGCTTAACCTTGCAAGAGTTCACAGATGGGTACAAATAACGGAGAGCTACAGAAAGTCACACTGTAATCATGTTACTGGAGGAGTGTGAGGGAGAACTGCCTGTCATGTGGCTGCAGTGCATGACAGCAAGCTTCCTGTCACCAAAGGCTAAGACTGCAAAGTGTCATCCGTAGACCACAGCTCTAAATTTACACGATATTCATGAGATGTGGTGCACTGAGAATCACAACAAGTACAAGTAAATGTATAAAACAATGATCTTGAAAATATTTATCACTTGGGAAATTAGCCCTGCATGGGCTGACTTATGCTGTATATTGATTCTCCATGTACCACATGAAAGACTTGTTTAACTGTTAAAGTGTAACAGCCTCAGGTGCAGAAATTAAGTGATTAAGTCCCATAATTCAGTCTGTGCTCTGCTGTGCCAGGCAGCAGAAGGGGAAACTGCTGTCTATGTGATATACTGAACACACATGGGTCCCTTATAACTTGACTTTTAACTTCCACGGCCTGTGGGGTGCAAAAAACTTCCATATTTAAACAAATATATGCTTGGTTGCTTGGCTACATCAGCCTGTATCTTAAAAGCTTAATTTAGCTCCCAGTAAAAAAAGGCTTAAACAACTTTTGATAGTGAGGTGGTGATCTTGTTATATTATGTTAATGGTGATCAGTGTTATATTGATTATGTTCAAATGAAGGAAACTTAAATCATTTGAAATGTCATGATAAAAATCTAGGTATTGCGTATCATTTACATTTATTAATTTTCCAGAGGCTTTTGCCCAAAGCGACATACAAGTAAGGCACAGCTGTGAGGAGTCATTTAGGAACAAGCGGTGCGAAGCTGATCTTCCAGTGAGTAACCAGAATCAAGTGTGAGGTGTTTGTGGGGATAACAGTGATGGAACTGCTCCTTTGAACCTTGCAGCATAAACAAATGTTACCTAGGAGAGAATGCAATAAGAAACTCGAGTCTAAGCGCAATATACAGCAACGCAGAAGAGCATCAGTGTCCGGTGGCCTAGTTATGTTATACGGTCGACCCTTCCACATCTGGGGGGTTAGGGGCAGAGGTCCCTCGCAGTCTGGAAAAAAACACAGTTTTTTTTTTTTTTTGTCTTAACGACTGCATCTGACTTGATGCTCCACCTTGTTGTCTGTGTCATAAACACTGAGTATTTGCACAGAGTAACCTTCTCACCTTATTCATTCTGTCAGGTCACTTTGCATCACAGTTAAACCTACAAACATCTACACTGTTGTGACACCTCTGATTATTGGTCAATGTTTCTTGTGGGGGCGAGTCAGAGTGCAACGAGTTGACATGTGACTGTATACAGCACAAGCCTTTTAGAGGAAAAAGTGGTTTATGCTGAAATGTTGTTTTACTCTAAACCAGGGTTATTCAAATCACGATCCTCGAGGTCCGAGCACTGCTGGTTTTACACACTTCCTTTACCTGTCAGTCAGGTGAAAAGCCTCTGACCAATCAGCATCAGTAATTATTTAACTACCTGGGAGAACTGAAAAGAAGATCTGGATCTGGAATCGAGGTCCAGATTTGAAGAACCCTGCCCTAAACTTTGTTAAGTGGTTTAACCTTCGAAAATGTGTGAATAATGGTCTCAGTGGTACTTTTGTACAGTGACCCTAAGAGCCAATGCAAAAACATTAACATAAAACATAAAGACAGCACTGAAACATCAAGATGAAAAATAAGCTAATTTAATTTTAACAACATAAAACCGACTCACTCAACCATGTCCACCAAAAGACTTATTTTTGTCTGTTTATGACATTAGGCCCTTGGTGCAGGTCCAGCTGTCCACCATCAGTGGTTTTCTCACTGGCAGGTCCAGCTGTCCACCATCAGTGGTTTTCTCACTGGCAGGTCCAGCTGTCCA
>JABFDZ020000044.1:7179244-7202914 GCA_019775955.2 Pollimyrus isidori | reverse complement strand
ATGTGATTGGTTGATTAGATAATTGCATTAATGAGAAATTGAACTGGTGTTTCTAATAATCCTTTAGGTGAGTGTATATTCTAATGATAAACTGTGTTTTTTTTGTTCTGAGCAAAAGTTCACTTAGTACTCAGACAAATAGCTTTAAACATTTCTTTGAGCAGTCTAAGACAGTACAGTACAGTGTATGAGAAGGGTAATGCTTCACAAGGAACCTGATTAGTCCCAAAAAGTGGATGTCTGGGCATTTACTTAACAATTTTGTAAAGTTTTATGCTTGTTTTTACAGCCTTTAAACCCCCCCATGCCAAATTTGGTGCTTAAACATCTTTGGTTCTGCGAATAGTTATGTTCAGTGATGTATATTTTCTGTATATTACTTTACATCAGTGTTTCCCAAATGGTCCACATTTTGCTCCCTCCCAGCTCCCTGCTAGACAGTCCACGTTTTTGCTCCCTGGACACATAGACCGTCTGTGTGTCCTCGAGAACTGGATTGGGAAACATTGGTATAGATCAGAGGTCTCAAACCATCTGCCTACAGGCCAGATTGAGCCCATGAGGTGTTTTTCTGTGACCCTTTGCTCCTTTTTGCTTCAAAGTAGCGACACCACCAGGGTCGCATCTCTCTCTGTTTCATTTATCTACTGGAGTACTAGGCCCTGAAAGAAGAACATTATAAATGGCTCTGGATTACTCATTATCCACTTTGAAATGCTGCTTGATCCAAGAAAGTCTTTCCAGACAGGAACAGAGTGTAAAGTAAGAGCAAGCAAGCTTCACTCTACCAGAACTGGTGTCAAATTATAAACCTACAGGTAAAACCCAGCATCGCCGCTGGTTTTTGGAGGTAAGGTATAAAAATTCTACAGTTAGCACTGAAGCCTAAAGTATCAGCCTAAATCTTCCATCGCCTTACTGATATACAATATGAATGTCAAGTAACTATTACTGAAAACCAGCAGAGATACCTAATTGGCTATTTATGCATCAATTACATGTCAAATTAAATCAACTTGCAGAGACAGACATCTCCACTGGGTAAGATGAGGCAAGCAGCAGAACGTTTTGCACAAAATCGTAGCACTTTGGCGATTCAGCGGGAAAACGCTGCTTGCTGTGAGGGTGTGAGTCTTGATTTTCGGGAGGTGGGGACAGAGCTGTCACACACATGCTGTTCCTCCAGAAGATTCTTTTGCATGTTTTTCTCAGAGTCGATCTGTCTCTTACATCCAGCACTCATCTGAATTTCCATGTATTTTCCAGATGCCTCTTCAAGGGGCCATTGGGAAGAAGCCTATACATTAGTATTAAAAAACACCACAATGAAAAACATCATGAGTAGCTGCTTCTGAGCTTCACCATGACTTTCAAATGTCATGGAATTTTGATGTGTTACTTTAGATCTAAAATATATATTTTTTCAGAGCAGATACTGACAAAAGGCACAAAGGAAATGGAAAAGCTATTATCCTAGATGTACTTAACCTGAATTATTCCAGCAAAATATTCTGCATGTGGCATAAAGGTAATCTATGCACAGCCCTCTGGGAAGAGGTAGCAGAGGAGTGAGATCGCACTCTCCTTTAGGAGTGGGACAATAATAGTGAGGTCTCACTCCATGATGTGGCCTGGCGATTCCTTTGCATTTTCCCCATGCTTGAAAAAAATCTGCCAGCTAAGTTCAAGATTTTCTCAGGGGTAGCCATGTCAATCTGGGGGCGGGGGTGTCCGTCCACTGGGGAAGGTCAAGGCAATGGTTACCACAGTTGACAGGGTTGGGGGGGCAGTATTGACCCATTCACAGATGCCCTCCTGGCTAACAGGATAATCTTTTTAGCATCATTATTATCCCACAATGTTACTATTCTGACTATTTAATTGTCAGTGGCTGGGACTCCTCCACACAGTGCAGCTGTGGATGCAGAAATGTGGCCTGCATTTTCTGACACAGACAAGTCTGACAGTTCTGCACAGACCTTGGGTCCTTATAAATCCCAGCAAGCCTGTCAGATTTTCTGGCTGAAAACATGAACCGCTTCTGTAAGTAGACCAGGCTGCCGTATTAATGGCTGATGTTAATGGGAACACTGGTGTGAAGGTAACATAAAGTGATTGTTTATCATCTGTGGTAATTAGTTAAAAACATGGCAGAGATAATTATTCATAAGGAAAAAAGACAGTTTTCCAGCTGTGTTGTCATGCTGACTGAAATTTATTTATTTAATTTGAGTCCAACTCAAATATGAATTTTGGGAAAAGCAGGTGTTCAACAGAAAAGCTACTTTAATATGATTTAGAGCTGAGATGTTTTAACCCAATGTACATGAGCAGATGGTGTTCATTTAGGGAACACACATGTTGACTGTGGTCGTATTATAAGAATGTGTGCAAACTGTGTTCATTTTAGAAGCACATGTCTGAACTGTGGTCATTTTACACTGTATTCATTTTTAAAGTAAGCTTATAGAACCACATGTGTGGACTTTGTGAACACTCTACGGTCATATAAGAAGCACGCATGTGGACTGTGCCGATTTTAGCAGCACACGTGTGAACTGTGTTCATTTACTGTAAGTAGTGAATTCATGGATCATACACAGCAGATAAATCCCTACATGACTGTTAAATATTTGAAGGTCCTGCACAGCGCATTTAAAGTGTTCTGCTATTTCCCTGCAGATCATTACTATAACATAAGGCTTTTTGATCAAAGCGCAGTTTCTGGGGGAACCTTCTGGGACCCTTTTGAAGTTAGAAGGAGATGTTTAAGCCCTTAAAGTTGGGTCTTCAGACGCCACACTGTGCGCAGACTCTCTCTGTCTCTCTCTCACACACACACCCACGGCAAGAAACATTAAAAGGAGTCTCACGCACTGAAATCACCATTTTACACACAGGCTGAAAATCGATCTGTATTAGAGTGACGTATTAAAGGGACGGTACACCAATAAAAAAAACCAGGGGAGTGCAAAGTGGTTGGCAACCGTGAAGTTCTTGTGAGGTTCATCAATCCCTGTTGTAGGTATCTTCCAGTTCAAGTTCCTTCAAGGCAGGCTGGTGCTATCTGGGGCCTACAGGAAGGTGACCACTGTGTGGGCCGAGGTGAGGGAAAGTCGACAGAGCCACCCACGGCCGAGAAGCCGTGGATCCAGCCCGGAACAGCAGTCCACGTGCTCCATGGCACGGATGGGATCACGCTTCCCACCTTCCCAGGTTCTTCCTGGCAGTTTTTCACGGATCATGTATTTGGTTTATTCTTCTTCCCCGTGCAGTTCCTCTAAGGCTGTCCTCCATAATAATTAGTGACATCTTTATATGAAAGTCATATCTTTGAACCACGTGTGTATAAACACGGACCAGCCTGAGGTCCATCGGCAGCTCCGACATGTCCTAGGTTACCGTCTCCTAAATACCCCTCTGATTCCCTCAATAAATTCTGTGAAATATCAAAAATACTTCTCATTTCTATTTTAAAATCTCATAAAAACACTCTAAATATATATATATATATATATAGATATACAAATAAAATCTGATGCAAATTATTTTAGGAAGTGTTTAAAGCTGTATGTTTCTAATGGAAGTTATCAAACATATATCTTTATCCCACAATCGAACATTCATTTGAAAAGTATAGTGTAAGGGGTTATAGGGAACACTATGAGCCTGTGCTGGATAAGTGGGTATCAGAGACAGATGGATGGTCACATTCAACTGAGGGCATTAGCTTATGTTAGAGCTTCTCCTGTGGAGAAAAGATTCATGACCTTTGGGGTTTTTTTCTTGGTTATATTCGTATTTATAATGGCTTCTGCATCCCGAGTCGGACCTCAAGTTGCTCCCAAAATACCATTTGTTACTTCCACAGGCTCAGTGTTAAATGCTATTTAGCCATTTTCGTGCTGATGTCACACCCGACATGCCTTGGGGGTGTAAGCCAGAAGGGACCACGTGCGATTTAATCTGTATCCGTCTGTGTGGGGTGGGGGTGGGGGCTGCTCTGAGCTGGGCCACATGCCTGCTGGCCTCCTGGACGGGAGTCTGCCTAATCCAGCCTGCTTCTGCTGTACCCGTACTTAACCCCTGCCGCCAGCAGAGAGATGAGGGAACCCTGGCCGCACATGGCAGAAAGCACCACGAGCACAGCCGGAATATTCCGGGGCTGTGCCACCAATACATGGGGTTTTGGCCGTTTAGCAGATTTGTTTTCCAAATAACCAGGAAGTGAAGCCTCGCTTTGTTAACTATTTTGTTAATGCCTGCTCTTGCAGATAAATCAGGAATGGTACCTTGCCGGATTATGCATAGGCAAGCCTATCTTATCTGACCGGGCGTGATTATGGCATTGCTCAGGGCAACGGACACCCATCCACGTGGAGCTACCTGGAGAGGCCAGTCAGGAATTTGCTCCCAGAAAGACTGTTCTCCATCTGGGGCTGACAAAGACAGCCAGACAGACTTAAAGTCGATTGGACTCAAACGCCTGGTGGGACGGAAGCAGCTGACAGAGCTGCCAGGCGTGATGCCGCAGCGCTGAAAGACTCGGCTTGGAGAGGGAGCACTTCCTGTTCGCAGTTTCAGAACAGGAAGTCGGGAGCCAAGCTCAGAGCAGAGTGACGACGCCACAGGAGGATACATCTCGCCTGTGGTCCTAGGCCAAGCAGATCACATGGAAAATTATAAAGGACTCTTTATAGGCCTATGAAATGCACGATATAGATCTGAACTTGACAGAGACCTACGAGCAAGTTTTTAAAGGATATGAAGCAGTCAGTGCATGGGAGGTTCGCTGTGAATGAATAACAATAATCTGGTTTGTCTGAGTGTCTCCACGGTTATTTCGGTGAACATGCGAGACGCAGGCTCTCTGGAGCGCCGACAGAAGGCATCTATTAAAGACGGTTAGCCGAGAGACGTGCGAGCTCATCCCACACTTCACCCAGGGTGTAATCTTACACTCCACAGTCCAAACTCTGCCATACTTTGGCTGTGGATGGGGCTCTGCGTGTGAGACTGGACTTTGCCGTCTCTGACTGTGAATCGTTCGCTGGTTGCCCCACCCCGGAGGGGCCTCGGGCTGGTGTCGGGGCACAGGGCCGGCCAACGCTTACTGGCTGCAAGTGGCACTTTCATTGTGGACCAGAAAGACCTGCAGGGACAAGATGGAAACACATTAACGAGAGTAGTGTGAGAGTGAGCTGCTGGGAAAGCATATCAAATCTGCACGTTTAAATGCAACATCTATCCACTTGTGCAATTTACTCATAAACGCTGTTACACCAAATGTCCGCCTGCAGAGCGTGTAACCAGTGTGAAAGACACATTTAGGGTGCTGTATGACATCACTGAGCCAGAATCACACATTTTCCACACTGAGTAGACTCAAGCTTTCCTAAAACATTTCCTAATGATTAATAAATTGAATTAAAAGAACAAAAAAGAACAAGTTTTGATCTGATTTTATCTGATTAAGATGCAGGATTATCTGATTAAGATGCAGGAGAATAGATACATACTTAAAAAAAATCCCAGCACATTCCTACGGTAAAAAGCGTGCGATCAAACAGATCCTATTGTAGTGCTGAGTAAACATTTTCCCCGCCAATGTCCTCCTCTCGATACTGGAGTGTCCTTAATTATGAAGTGTCCAAACTGCACTCCAGTCTGGATAACAAGGCCCGTCCCCTCAAGTGAGAGCTTCTACAGTATCGGACCCGTCTCCCCAAGACACGGGACCAAGATCTTCACCTGCTATTTACCATCTGTTTTTTGACTGGCCAACACTTCCTGCCTCCTTGCCCCTAACCCCGCCCAGCTAGCAGGTGTCACGTTGTGATGGACGAAAGACTCGAGGGCTGGTATCAGGAACATAAAATGTCCTTTATAATCATGAGCGGGGAGACAAACAGGACCACAAATGGGAAGACTGACTGACGTTAATGATCAGACTGGGGATGATGACACAAACAGATACGTCATTATCAAGACTACCGAGGGACAACAAGCAAGAGGTATACAGCTCATCAGGATGACACAAGAGAGGAGACAGAAGTGTCACATGGACAAGGTGGGCAGGACATAACAAAAGGACACTAACTCATCTCTTTGACTCATCACTGCCCTGTTCCACCTGTACTAAATTACTCACCCTCCATATTTTCAGACAAATTTACACCTCACATGTACCACCTGCACTGTCCTACACGCATCCTGGTTATTTATTAATTCATTATTCACTTGCTTCTTCGGGAGGGAATGCTGTGCTGGACTTGTTTATTTTTGTAAGTCGGCTGCCCTGGGGGATCAGAAAAGCTCTATCTTATCTTATTAAACACGGATGTTCACTCAAGCGCAGCCCCCAGGGCTCCAGGGCTGCTAAGAATGACGTCACAGCGAGGCTCGCTTTTACTGCCTCCCCAGGCATGGGCAGCGCGTCACAGGCAGCACAGGAAGTCTGCCGGAGTCCTTCCTGTGCAGCCTGGGGGTCAGTCTGCCAGGGGCAACAGGAAGGGAGGACAGAATCAAACCTGATCAGATGTGCCGGGAATACAGGAGCCTTAGACTGAAAGCGGCAGCACATTACAGAGCTTCAAATAACAGGATTACTGTTCAATGTCTACCATGTCCCTCACCAGGTAGAGAGATGGATGAATGGATGGATGGATGGACAGAGACAGTGTATCCATATTGGGTGACTTAGCCAGTTGTGAAGAAGGTTCTAAATGTATGTTGTTGCAGATTGTTGTAGGTCCTTTGATGTTATTTTTCACTAAGAATGATGGTGGAGTGGAGAGACATACAGTATAAGGGTTAGGGTTAACGCAATACATCTAATTGAAATCACCATTCCTATTTACCTCAGTGGTGCTCTGCTATAGTTTTGGGTTGCATGGTGTTCTCTTTAAACTGCTAACAGCCAAAACACAAAAAACAAAAAAGGGTAAGAAAAATAAATTAGACCTATGGGCATAATTAATAGTGAAATAGTCTGTTTTATTGCTGAGGCAGACGGAGGCAGCTTCACAGCTGATATCAGCGAGTACTGGAGAACTTAGAGCCTATCATTGCAACCGCTTTTAATGGAAGTCATATTAAGATGAATAAACTGGTAAAATGCACCCACCAGAGATAGCAAGGTGCCTGAGTTCCCTGATCTGCCTGAGTAGGTGGCGGCCCACCATGGTGTAGTAATGGATAAGAGCTTATGGAGACCACTTCTAAAATTATTTCTTTGTGTCACTGGACTGCTAGCTTAATTGATCTTCAATCATCTCACCATTTTGGTACTTTAGTAATAGATTTAGATCTTCTCCAGGTGCTGTGATCCATCTGGGTCTTGGTAACATGTTATCAGGGGCTTGCTGACCTTCTGCGCTATAACTAGGATTAATGTTGGGTGAAGAACCCTACAAGCAGTCAGTGAGAACAAGCTGATTACGAATCATCCCCTTTGCTTTTAGCCAAGGCTGCTGCTGCAGGAGATGTTCTACATGATGAGTATCAGAGAGAAGAGGTTCTATCTCGTCATACTATGGGGCCTCCTTGGTTCTTGGTGTCACCCTGATTTTCACTTTCAGCATGAATGTACTTTTTTCCATAACTTTATTCTGTATGCCTAACCAACAATGACTGACCTGTGCTTAAAGGCGGGACTCAGTCTCAGTCCCTGAGGAAACTGCCATGGAGGGACTGCAGTGTGGTGTTTGCTCCATAAGCACCAACACGCCTAGGACACATACGAGATGCATGAAACTGATTGGCTGAACAGAGCGGATCTGAATCAATAATGAAGCAAAGTTTAACCCACCCCTGGCGGACTGGCTGTGTTCAATGCCACTTCAATAATCTGGTTAGATAATGCAGTGTAGCACAATGGCTAACACGTTAGCTTAACAGCACAATCTTCGTGTCGTGTGAGAGATGGCCTAACTTACACATGTAAAGCAGATTTATAACAAGGTATGAGGCAGAACATGCTTCACTGTGGAGTTTGAAAGGTACCACTGACATGTCAGACTGTGTGGAATAGAAATGAACTGCAGAGTTTAACAATATGCATCAGTAGCTCCTCAGAAACCAGCTTCCCGGCCCCCCGCTCTGTGCCGTTAATGACATGCATGCCGGCCATCAAACCCTCTATTACTGCAGATGACTAACATCAGCGACGATTCTGAGGCATTCTGCTGAATAAAAAATGATTTACACTATTGAATCGAACACGGACAGACCATTCAAATGTTCATTCTTAGCTCTTGCACCAAGCGACACTTGAGACTGCTTGCTGATTACTGTTCTTACTGATTATGTGATTGCGGTGGCACTCTGTGTCTGTGTATCACCCTTATTATGTGCAATGACCTGGCATTCACTTCCTCTGGCGGCTAAACATATGGAAACCCGAACAAATAGGGCTTCTGGTCACCAAAACGATGCTGGATGGTTGGCAGGAATATTGTCACCGTGGCTTGTTAGTCACTCACATTAGGAAGTGAAATTAAGTTGAAATGAACACACAAAAGGCAGCTGCGTGCCACAGTGTGCAGGTGCGTCGCCTACGCCAAGCTGCCGGAACACGACTCAGATTGCTCTCTTGCTTTAAAAGGCACTCCCGTTGTCTCACCAGGAGAGGTTCCCGACGATCTAAAATAACGTGACGGTTTCTGTACTCGCACGCGTGCACACAGGCACACCTCTCAGCACATGCAGATAACTCAGCAGATAACTCACAGGTTTACGGGGCTCCTGCTCTAAGAGCCTGCAAGTGTCACTACGTAGGAGTATCGAAGACCGGAGGGACAAACGGAGAGGCTGAACGCAGAATGTTAGCACTGGTGCACATTAGCTCTTTTTAGCAAGGTTATGTTTACTGTTTTGTGCGTACGATTATCACCCTGCTGGATTTAATTTATTGCTGACCGGAATGGCTTCTTCTGCCCGAGAGGAGGTCCACCCTGTCACGGATTCTGGGGGCACATTTTTTCCCAGCATATTTATCTGCTTGCTATGTGCTGCTCAGGTGTCATGTGACCTCAAGGAATGTCCCTGGACTGAGCTGCGCATCCTGGTTTGATACATGTCCCAACGAATGGGATGAAACCACAGCTCCCAGTTGGTGTCCAGACTGGGTGGACGTCAGGAGTCTGGTTGGTGATGAAAGGGTTGGGCTCCCTACGGTGCGCTGAGGTGTCACAGTACGCTTTTGGGCACCTTCCCTGCATCGCTATGGTGTCAGCAAGCCCCATCTCACTGGCGCAAACTCCCCCTCAGCCTCTGTGACTCTCTCCACGCCCCAGCATTCCCTGCCTTGCTCTGAATCTCTCACTCTTCATCTCCTCTGCCCCCTCTATTTTACCTCTATCCCTTTTCTCTCTGTCTCCACCTTGTAGTCCTGCTCCAGATTACCCTTCCGTTCTCGTTGCTCATTCCATGTTTCTTTTTTTAACTTTTTTTTCGAACTTTCTAAGATATAGCTCCAGTTATGACGAATCAAACTAGCTCCAAAATCAATAAATACACAGGACTGATTATCATATACTGATGCATCATACATCTATATCCGCAACTCTATTTTAGTCCCTCTGTATCTATTATTTCTGCAATTTGTCTACATTGGACTGGATCCAATAAAATCAGTTGAACATCTCTTCAGTAAATGTATAAACTGTGCAAACTATCTAGAAATGATCACTTCCTGCTTCCTGTAATCAGCCAATAAAAATGACCGGATGACAGCTCTGAAAGGACAAAATTCCCCTTTGTCTGTTCACACAAATTCACGAACAAAGACTTCTAGCATGAGGAGGGCAGGTACTTACCAAGTCTCCCTATGTTCTCTCTGTTATCACTGATGATGACTTATGTCCCTTTCTTTCACCCTTTTTTCTTGGAGAATGAATGAGAAAAAGCTAATCTATCAGTACAAGAATGTATCTTTTGTGGCACTGCTGACATTAAACGGTGGTGGTCGTTGTCTTCCGGAGAATGGTTTTCTGTGGTTTGGGGTTGATGGAATGAGGCACATATGGTGGTTTTGTGGGGGGGTAACCGTGAGCGACGCCAGGACCCCCGTTTTCCAGCGTCCGTCCCAAGCAGGTGTGGGAGGGGCTCAGGTGTGTGTCGGCCAGTTCGCACTCCAGAGACAGGTCCTCATTTTGGACATCGTACTGGAGGTCGCAGTCTGGACAGTAGCCGTGATACTGGACCTTCTCGCTGAAGCGAACCCGTTCCCGCGTGACCTGGGGGCACCTGCTTTTCTCGTGCCGCAGCAGGGGTGTAAGCTCCGCCCCTGCGCCGGACTTCTTCTCCGTGATTTTGGGCACGTGACACTGCAAGTCTCTATTTATCTGTATCCCTGGGAAGATGCCGTTCTGGAGAGGAGCCCCCGTAGCTTTGCCTGAGATCCCTGATAGCTGGCCGTGGTCCTCCACCTTCACGGGGGTCAGACGGGGCGGAGGCAGAGGGGGGTGTGGCTTCTTCAGTACGGTTAGGACAGTAGGGTAAATGGAAGCGGGCCTCGGAGAGAGGTCACCGTGTCGCAGCTTGACCTTGTCGATGCTGGAGGCCGTGGTGGTGGTGGTGCTGCTGGAGCTGCTGTTGAGCGTGTCCGTCTTGGAGCTGTCTGTCATGTCCTCCTCCAGCTGCAGGTCCGAGGTCAGCGTGTCGATCTCCTGCACCACCTGCAGGCCACGGTATTCAGTCAGTTACACCAGAAAGCTTTTCTTTCATTGTTTCTTTGTTTCCCTTGGGCCTGTCAGGCAAATCCAAGAACATGAACTGGAATAACTTTCAACAACAACAACAACAACAACAACAACAACAACACTGAATTATTAAAACTAAGACTTTTCAACCGAGAATGAGAACAGAAATACTCCATTGAGGATCTCCAGAGTGGAAAATGACCATAAACACAATTTTTGGTACAAAAACAGCCCCATAGGCATCATTCAACTGACGCAGCTCCACTCCGAGGCTGATGCTCAGCAAGCAGAGCCCTGAATACTTAAAGCTCATCTCCAGCTCCTCCACCAGCCATAACCAAATATAGCCTCATGTACGGAAGGTGCTAAGTGTGGTAGAAACGAGGCTGACTATATGTGGAACAAGAGGCCATCACCTGGATGTCCAAACCTATGGCGGAGGGCAGAACCTGACTGACCTCCTCAACAGGATCTTGGAATTTCAGGAATGCCACGACTGAAATGTTGCGCTCCTAAGCTACTGCTGAGCATCACACTGAAATGTTGCATCCTTGGCAGGAGCAGTAGAGGGAGACCCCCGTCTAACCCCCCCCCAAAAAAAAAAAAGTAACTCTCAGGTGACCAATGTGTAGAGTGGTGATGCTTCCGGAAACCAACGTCGTTCCCCTCCCCCTCCGGAACGCTTCCAGCTGGTTCACACCCACAAGTTAAATGCTCTCACCAGGACGGCCTCACTACTGACCATACAAAGAGAAAGAGTGTATGTGGCCGAATCTGGGCACGCGTGTAACGGAAACGGACGCTGCTCACCACGAGGCCATGTGACCTGCCTACATCGGAACATGTGATCCACACGTATGTCACGTGGACAAGGAACCACATTCATTAAGTTCGGCAAGACAAAAATCCCTTGTATGTATTAAACAACTCTGTCCCTGAAAAGGATCTGCAGGAAAAATGGATGTGTGACTGGACGGGAGTGCACAGAGAGCCCAGAAAACATATTCCTCAGATTACAAAAACAGGTTAAGCACATTAACTTATAAAGAAAATTGGACAAAAAATTATTGTAATAGCACAATTCAAATGTGAGTGGGCAGGATGCAGCGTAAATAATGGGCTTGTATCCTTCACACCCAAGTATGGTTTAAATTACCCTGCAGCAAACAGTTCTGTATATTTGTGTTAGCAGAACTGCAGCTACAGAAATGGTCTGTTTTCAAATACCTGAGTAAATTCTCTAAAAACAGGTTACGTCTCAAAAATCAGTGGCTGGATCTCTGACCACAGATGATATTAACTTAAATGGTGCCTGAGAAAAGGACTTCTAAGAGATTCAAACCTACTCTTTGCAATTAAGTTATCATAAAGCTCTGGGTTGTCTTCAAATAGCTTATTCGGAAACAAAAAAGAAGAATTTGAGTTGATGCTCTGTCTTGTTTTCAACTGAAAATTAGTGAAATTGTTGTTATGTATAAATGTCAGTCAAGGTGGCCCATTCACATTGCTCTGACGGACTGAGCGGCGGAATGGAGGCCCGGCGCTACACGCTCCCGGCAACGCGGGGCCGCGCATTTCAGCACTGAACACCGCAAAACCATCGTTCACATTCATTACCCAAGGATAAACGAACATCTTTCTGTTTAAGTATAAGTTACGCTTGAAAATGAAATATCATATGAACAGATGGCTCAATGAGCGGATAAACATGTGACTAGTGACGATTTACCTCCACTCTGAGCCCACTGTACAGCATGTCCAGATATTGAATTTTATAGTCCGAATAAATCCGTGAGCTAGATATGTGCTTCCAAATATATAAAACATGCACAACAACTATGTCCGGTGTATTCCCTAAATCTGCTTTGTAATAGTTAAAAGGAAAAATAGTGGTTTTCTGTACTGGAGATTTCTAAAAACTCTTATCGTAGGTTATAAAAAGATCACGGGGTTTATTCCAAAACGGGCATCCTATTGAAAAGCATTAAAAGCAGCCCTAAGCTTATTCAGTTACTCCCGGACGCAAATTAAACGCGGAAAACGTAACAGCGTCGCGGCACAAACCTCCTTAATTTCTTTTGCCACATCCTTTAAGTCCCCTAGGATGGTTTCTAGATCCTCCACGATGGTCTTGATCTGCCGTTTCACTTTAACTTTGGAGACTGCTCCTTCTGATGCCTTGTTCGCCTTGCCTGACATGCTTCGATGCGGCACGATAAACGCTCAGCGACCGGATCGCAGCGCCGACGCTGCCATGGCGAGGCGGTGGACGCGCATGCTGGCCGAGGCTGTGTTTCCTCCACTTGCACACATTGAGGATGAATGTAGCGAAGCACGGCACCGGACTGAACGCCTGCGCCACAGTCCGAATCAGCATCAATGTTTTTTCTTTCTTTCTTTCTTTTTTTTATAGCGAAACGTCACCCAAGTCGCGGAGCGGGGTGCGAGGGCATCCCTGTGCGCGCCTCCTCCGTGCGTCCCCAAGGTCCGATGACGATCTTAATGTGCAAATCTCCGGGGTAAAACCCCCGCATTTTTCCTGTTTGTTTATAAATCCGATTTTTCACATCACCGCTTCCAGAAACTCTAATGTATTAGAGTCAGATGGAGGAGAAGAAGGCTGCACCATCCCTTTATCGCATGATAATGACAGCGCTGAAGCGGGTTAAAGTCCGGACAGTAAAACACTGACATTCTCATCTGCTATAATTACTAAGCCCCACGAAGATACCGGATTCTCGCTTTATAGTATTTCATAATTTTCACAAATCGCGCCGCATGTGTGTTTCATTCTATGAAGGCAGTGCCATGAAGAACAATGTCCAAACCAGCAGGCTCCTTGCGTTCATGAGTCAGCGAGGACCACCGCTACTGCGGAAACGGGCGCATCCAGCATTCGATGGCGTCTGCACTCATCGGCCAGATTCGCTCGGTGTATGAATGGCGACGCGGTCCGGAGGTGGACGCACACGGATCCAGGACTAATAAAATTGTGAAGTGTGCACTGATTATAAAGTCGATAAAACCATTTTAAAAATAAGTTAAATAATTAAAAAACTCACTTCAAGTGACACGTATTCGTCCTGACTTTAAAAAGCTAATGAGAGTTAAAGTTTTCTTCCGTAAACACTTAAGAAAATCTCAAGAAAACATGATAAAACCTAAATTAAGTGTTCATGGTTTATCATTACATGTTCAGTTCGTTTTTAGCATAAGAGTATAGCATGATTTTAGTATGATGTATTTAGTCAAGAGTAAGTGTGTAATATAGTTTAGAAATAAAACTAAACAGTCATACACATGCAGAAGTTATATTCAGGCCTTACCTGGCAGTCCAGTTCACTTTTAAAATAATCAAAATGATATTTCATTGTAATTGAGTTCTTTGTACAGGCAATGAAGTTAAAGTAAAACAAAACACCAGGTTTGATATGTGCAAATTCTGATTCTGGTGTAGATGTGGTCAGATTAGTATTTTTCTATGAAAAAAACATGGATGTAATCAAGTCTCAAGAGGACATCCAATTCTGTACCTTATAAGCATAACTAAATAAAATTCTCATGGCTCTGGGTTTAAAATGATATTGGAATATCAATTGAACTACTTTCATGAAACAGAATATACTGCATACAACAGTAATGGTGAGTTTTTAACATCCACCAGTTGCATGCAAACAAGGTGTACATGCCCTGCTGCTCATATTCTTAGCTTCTCTGCTCAATATGTTTCATTTTGAGGTCATTGGCAGATGACAGGGATTATAAATTCGTGACACGGAAGTAGGTGACTTGACGTGGCTGAACTGCTTATAGTGTAGGGGCCTTTGTGGACTGACATTCCAACCACGGTGTATCCCTGCCTTATGTCCAGTACTGCCAGGAACAGACTCTCATCTCCTTTGCAACCCTGACCAAGATGTGTCTGGAAGATGGAGGAATAAGGAATTTAATATGTAAAATTGTACTTGTGGTGGGAAGTGGTTTATGTCATATCTGGCGCATATCTCACAGATTAGCTACCGTGAGTGTGGTCAAATACCACAGCCAACACCCACCTAAAAATAAGTACCCTGAGAAATTAATAACCTTACAGATCTTACAGTCTCTTGATTCTGTCTATTTTGGTCTTGACTTCGAGGATGTTCTCTGGTTTCTGTTTACTGGCCACCTAACCCTGCTTGATCTATGATCTCATCCTTGGCCATCTCCATTTCATCTCAGCACGTAGCATCTAACCCGTCTCATCCCCATCCTTCACACCTGGTGTCCCAAAATCTGTCAACACAAGGTACCTGGAGACCAATCTATCAAAGAGGTAAAGCCCATTGTGTGGAAGACCTGGCACCATGTGTGTCTATCTGCCACAGTTTCTCTTCTAGATTTAAAATAATTCATAAGTCTCTGATTTAAAAAAAAATCCTTTAGCTGTGGTGCAGTAAAGACAAACTTCTCTGAATTCTGCTCATTCAACGCATTTAACAAGCATATCATACTGAAATCCTAGGTTCACAAGGATATGGCGTGTGATCATATGCATTCGACTATGTGAATTGGGAGGCAAGCTGTTGGTGTCTTTGGGTGTCCCAGCCAATTCGACTGATTCCATTCAGTGAGAAGGAGCACCAGCTCTACAGTATGTGAAGGTCCCTCTGGAGCTCTGAACTTTCCATCTTGGAGAATCCTGTGGAGAAACAGCATTTCAGCCGCTTGTGCTTGCGACCTTGTTCTTTTCTGTTCATTACCCAGGGCTCACAGCTGTAGGTGGGGACAGGCATGAAGGTTTACCTAATCCAAGGACTTCATTTCATCACTATGGATGTCTT
This sequence comes from Pollimyrus isidori, assembly GCA_019775955.2. Classification (NCBI taxonomy): domain Eukaryota; kingdom Metazoa; phylum Chordata; class Actinopteri; order Osteoglossiformes; family Mormyridae; genus Pollimyrus; species Pollimyrus isidori. The sequence continues at coordinate 7,187,388 of JABFDZ020000044.1, read as the reverse complement.
CAGAGACTGCAGTCACCGAACGCCAGCCTGTCCATGTCGCCTTCCATCTTATCATCACTCATCAGTAAGATTCCAAAGTGCTTAAACTCCTTCTCTAAGGTCAGACATACCTGAAAGGACCAATCTGCTGTTTTTGAGACAGTGCCACGGCCTCAGATTTGGAGGAGCTCATTCTCATCTCTGTCACCTCACACTTAACATTGAACTGCTCAAGTACGTGCAGGTGATCCCGGATGGATTAGACTGAAAGCAGCATGCAACTTTTCTCTACTCCTGCTACTTCTCCCCGGTGCTGTCTGTTTTCATCTGACACCATTGGTGCATTCCATTAAAATATGGGACTAACTTTCTGTTGTAATTACGGGTAATCATGCCTGCTGCTGTTGGAGAGGCTATCTTTGCGCAGTCTTTGGCTATTTTCATTGCTCACAATAAAGGCCAAAATGTTAGAATCATCTGCCTAACACACTGGACGTGTTTCCCAAGTGTGCTGTTTGGAGTTGCTGTGGTTGCTGGTTCTTGAAGTTAAACTTATGGCCAGGGTTAGAGTTTCCCCACTCGCACACTTTCCCACCTTCTGTGAGCCTCTCCCTGCCACTTCAGCATACTTAGCCAGGACTCTTACCAACCTCACACTTTGAGCTTTCATCCACTTTTGTTGGCATACTTGAGAAATGTGCAAGACAATTTGGAATTTTTGGAACCCCAGGTGGTAAACTCCCTGAGTTATCTGGTTATGGACACAGAAGAAGATGCTCTGATACTCTACAACCCAATTTTCCACCATGAAGGTGAGTGGACAAGGCTATATTCTTTTTTAGAGTCAATTTGTATTTGCATTATGTTTTGTGCATCGTTTGTTGCATATATGTCTCCCCCTCCTGGATCTCCATTGATAATTTGCATAAGTAGTAAGTTTGGTGTTCAAGAAAGTAGGAGCTCCAGTGAGATAGGGGACAACATATAGTCTTTTGGACACACACACACACACAGAAAAATAAGTGCAAAACATGCCCAAACAAACACAGACGTTCACATCCACAAACATGCTTTGAGAAAATTACTGCTTAAGTTTATTGATGAAAGATCTATTGGTTACAGCTAAAAGGAGAAGTTGCTGCTTTCGTTGTAATTATTTTGGTGGGATCAGCCAAAATGAATTTGCTGTATAAATTTTGAACATGTGCATCAGAATATCCCCCACCCAAACCTATGCAGAAATCTTGAAACATTCTTCAAAAATTTAACATAAAAATCTCAAAATGCTTAAAATTAAATCCTGATAAATATTCAAAGCCTTGCCCAGATGTATGCAGGTTTTTTTTTAAAAAAAAAAAAAAAAAAAAAAACCTAGCATTTTCTTTCGTCCAAATGCAAACGGCGCTTCGTGTCAGTGAAAATGGAGCTTTTGTAAAACCCCGTCCAGGGCGAAAGATTTTCAGGACCTCCGTTTTCTGTGTTGGCGTGTAGACAGGGAGAAATTGTGTAGCGTCAGATTGTGCGTCGTTCGCTCTTTAGCATAACTGGTAACAAGGCTTCTGATTGGCCAACATGGCTTTAAGGTTAGCATTATATCGCTGCCTGTTGGTCTTGCATGCTCTTGACAGCGCGTTGTAGTGTTTTCATATGGACAGTTTTTTTTTTTTTTAATAATGCTGGTGGAAAAAACACCCTTTTAAAAATATCTGTGTCTGTATGGACAAGGCCTAAGTCATATCAAGCAGTGGATGAACTCTATCAACTTAATACTGATAAAATTAAGGTCTGCTTATCAGATCTAAGACTCTTGCTAACCTACCTGACGCAGCTAAGCACTGATGTTGATTAAGTTCCTTTTAAACCCATACTCGCAGTTGGTTGGTGTTTTTTGATCGCTGACTCAACTTCCAAAACTAGATTAGTTCCCTTGTCCTCACTGCATTTCCTCTGCCATCTCTCCGGATACTGAACTCCTACCTTAATTCGGACCCTCATCGTCTCTCCTCTAGACTACATGCAATGCCCTGCTTATTCGTGTGCTTTCCAAAATTGTCTAGATTACAGTATGTAAAAAACTCTGCAGCTCAGGCCCTCAGACGCAAGCACCCATTCTCTGGCACAACTGTGCAAGAGAGAGGAGTTGACCATTATCATAAAAATGTGCAATAATATTAATAAATAGACCATATATATAATCTGCAGAAGAACACTAATTTGTATATATTTACATTTTCGATTAGTAGAAAAGTCGCAGCAATAAGTCGTAAAAAATACTGGATTTTTAAAATCTAAGTAAAACTGAAAAAAACTAGGAAAACTAGTGTTGCTTTCGCAGGACAATACGCGTCCGTCTGGCGTCCAAAATTGTTGGGAGACAGGTTGGATTACATCACGTCCGGTAAAACAGGGCTCGCGGGGGTTTAATTGGGCAAATCTTCAGAAATAAACCACGCTGATTTAATAAAACGGCTGTCGATTATCTAGAATTTCCCGCCCCTCAAGAAGAAAAAGCGGAAGCACAACGGAAGTGTAGGTTGGTTGTCAACAGCTTCCTCGGAGTATCGGGGTGTGTCATCGTATGTAGCGCTCGTTTGTGTGGTCGATAACCAACGATTGTTTTAGTCATGGCTCCACTGAGGTTTGATGGTAAAGTTGTACTGGTTACAGGAGCTGGAGGAGGTGAGTAATGCGGATAGTCTTTATTCAGTTCAGCAAGATGACGCATACATACTTGATTAGGTTGATCCAGTAAAGCTAAAAAGTAATATGCAGTAAGCTGGCAGGTTGTCAGAATGCACCTGCAATTCGGCTTTGAGCAGATACTTCAAGAACAAAATCTAAGGAAAATCCGAAGCGTGGTGTTTTGGGGAAGTAAGACGTTACATGAGGATGCACCCTCATTTCAGCCGAATAATTGCTGCGTCCATGTGGGACAAAGGGCGCCGTGTGTGCAAACTGCAGGCACGGTGTTAAAGTTCGATGGTTACGTAGGGGTTACAGCCCGAGCCAGGAACGCAGGCTAGTATAATATTATCCCGCCCCCATAAGTAAATAAGGTTATTAACGTTAGTGTTCAAAGTACGGGATTTTCTTATTCCTGTGTATTTTCTGCAGGACTTGGGAGAGAGTATGCATTGGCCTTTGCTGATCGAGGTGCCCTTGTTGTTGGTGAGTCACAGGGACTTTTGAGCTGAACTGGGCTTTCAGGTTGGACACCTGTGCACAAACACCGGAAACAAGATCGTGGTGTTGTGTTCAGGTGTCAGCAACGCGATGCGTGGTTTCCCGTGTCGGCTCCATCCCTGGGACAACTTCTGTTTTTATAAGTCCCCATTTGTGTCAGAATGAATCATGGTTAATTCTGATGGACCTTTTAATAAAGATTTTTTTTTCTTAGCTAGAATATTTCGCTGCGAACGTGTCTGTGCATGGATAAGATGACCAGCCGTGGTGAATACATTGTCCCTTCCCGATAATAATTTTGATAATGATTGCTGGTTTTCGTTTCACCCAGTGAATGACCTTGGTGGTGACATCAAAGGGGATGGCAAGAGCTCCAGTGCTGCAGACAAAGTGGTGGCTGAAATAAAAGGAAGGGGAGGCCAAGCTGTAGCGAATTATGGTGTGTAATGTGATCAGATTCTCGTATCTCTAGCAATAAAGCGCCACACCAGGCATTAATAAATTTGGGTACAGAGTGCTCGCTAAGCAGTAACCACACTTGGTTATAAAAAAATGAAAGGTGTTCATATAGAATTGACTGATTAGATGTTGCATGATACCATAGTAACTCTGCCTGAAAGTTTGTCCTTTCTAATTACTTCCTCAAAGGTACTTATCCAGAGTGTGTCTAGTGTGTGGATTCCTCTCATAAATCAGAGCTGCGGCCATCTCTAATTGTACTCCTTCTCTTAACTAATCATGCTGTGATTGTAGCTGCCAATTGTCAGTCTCTGGACAAAGTTTATTAACAAATGCTGGTTAACTTGCTTTATGCTGTATTTGACATTTGTAGGACTCTATGTAGGACTTGTGCTGTTGCAGAGTATTGTAGCTAAGTTACACTCGGAGGATGATGCAGACCCTTATGCGTGTGTGGTCACGTAAAACGGAGAGCTTGGGTGTGGTACATGACCTTTTCACGAGTGCAAAGATGACACTTGTGGCTTGCCGTTTCATTTCCAGACTCTGTGGAAAATGGGGAGAAGCTGATCCAGGCTGCTGTGGATGCATTTGGGAGGATAGGTACAGTAACAAGAGGGAACCATACAGCTACATTCAATTAATATGCAGTTAAATTCTTTGATTTGACTGCATGATTACATGGCTAAATTAATAACTGGTAATGCTGTGTTTAGGAGTCTAGTTAGCATATAGTTAACTATTTTTGTTCCCCACCCAGATATTGTCATCAACAATGCTGGGTAAGTACACATTTAAACTGATGTTGCACTAAAATGTACAAAAACTATAACGGCTCAAATCTTATTTAGAGCTAATATTCCTAAAAATTCTATATTGGATTTTCACCAATGCTAGGATACTGCGAGATCGCTCCTTTGCTAGAACAAGTGACCTGGACTGGGGTAAGGAAGTCTGCTTGTTTTCCCACCACGGGTACTGGGCTTCTGGGGTTGCAGGCCATAGCCCTTCCCAGCGGCTGGTGGCTACAGTGAGTATTGTCACCCTGACCTCCTGGCCTGTCTCCCCTCACTGTCGCTTTCTGGCAGACCTCATCCACAGAGTGCACCTGAGGGGCTCCTTCCAAGTCACCAGGGCTGCCTGGAACCACATGAGGAAGCAGAAGTTTGGCAGGTGTGGTTAAGTCGGCCCAAGCTACACTGCGGCCCTCAACGATCGCTGTGGCCGTGCCTGTTCATCTGTTTGGCTCCACAATGCATTCATTTTGTGGCCCTGTATAATCAGGATCTGTGGGGAATCTATGGTGCATCTTCTGCTCTTGTTTTTGGCCAGATGTGGAGGCTGACCAGCACTCCTTCTTTTGGCAGGATCATCATGACCACGTCGACTGCCGGCATCTATGGGAACTTTGGGCAGGCGAACTACAGCGCGGCTAAGCTGGGGCTCCTCGGCCTGTCCAACACGCTGGCCATAGAGGGTCAGAAGGACAACATCCACTGCAACAGCATCGCCCCCACGGCCAGCTCCCGCCTCACGCAGACAGTCATGCCCCCAGGTCTGCTTCGCCGGCTCCTCAGGACCCTCCGTGGTTCGCGATCCTAACCTTCTCACGTCTGAATCCAGTGGCCGGTCTGTCTTGGTAGTGCTCCCGTTTCATTCTTCGCTTGCTGTAACTCTATTGCTTTCTCTGCTCAATTCTGTGAAAGGTCTCTGTGATGCCCGCCTGCGGTGTTCTTGGGATGATGCCCCGGGGGTGGGGGGGATTCCCTTGGCAGTGGCATAATCCCATGAGGTGTAGGGGGATCTCCTGGTGGGTGGTGGAATAATCCCATAGGGTAGGGACCACTTGGAGGTGGCAGAATCTCATGTCGGGCGCTGAGTGACCTGTGCGCTGCATGTCGACTCCATACAGCAGGCCCGGCAGCTTTTGGAATGCGCTGTTCAGCCTGCAGATCAGCATGGGCCTCCTGTGGGGGGATGGGCGGAGGCCATTTTTATGCTTTAGTCCTGGGGGACGATGCTTTGAGCTGCAGTTTGTACCCAGACCCCTGCAGGACTGTGTAGTGGAGCATCTCCAGCAGTGCTGCATGCCTGCACTCGGTCAGTTTCAGCGTGATGCCATCTGTCTGTGTGCCTTTTATTCACCATTACTTTTTTTTTTAAGGTTTGTAAATGTCTAACTCATCTACTGTTTAACTTTTTTTTTGTAATCTTTTTTTTTTTTTTTTCTTTCTCTTTGAGAGAAAGAGGACTAACAAAAGACTATTCCTTTTGCCAGGCCACAGTTGTAAATAAACTTGTTCTTAATCTGTCTTGCCTAGTTAAAGGTAAATAATGTATATAATTGTTTTTTTAAACCCTAGATTTGCTAGAAGCCCTTAAGCCAGAGTATGTTGCTCCTCTGGTCCTCTGGTTGTGTCATGAGCAGTGTCAGGAGAATGGGGGTGTATTTGAGGTGAGAGAACGGCACCCCTACCCACCGGTCAAACCTCCCCACAGAAATATAATGGGAACATTAAAACCTTTACATAAAGGTGATATTTTCCCATAAATCTGACTGCTCCTTGTTCTTCTCAGGTTGGAGCGGGCTGGGTTGGAAAATGTGAGTGATGTCATCAAACTGCTGTATGAGTTACTAGACACGGTAGCTTTTTGGACTACTGGTGTGTATATCAGACTTGCCACTGGGAGCGGGTGTCGGGGCCCTGGCTGCTCCAGAACACTCCGGAAGGTGCGTGCTGTGGCCTCATGTGCGTGCGCCCTTGTGCTCCTGCAGTGCGGTGGGAGCGCACTCCCGGGGCTGTTCTGCAGAGCCGCAGTCAGCCCATGACCCCCGAGGCTGTGCGGGACCACTGGGACCAGATCTGTGACTTCCGGAATGCCGTCAAACCTACCAGCATTCAAGGTGCGTATTTGGCAGCTGGTCGCCCCAGCACCCCCTTCCCCTCCCCCATGGAATATGCCGAATTGAGTCTTAAACTGCCCTTTTTTCCCCCCTCTCTTCTACTGTCATTCACTTCTTAGAGGCCCTCAATACTGTGATAGAGGCGCTTTCTGACAAAAATTCTGAGAACCTGGTTTCCAATCCAACCAGCGCTTTCATCTCTAATCCTCCAGGGGGCAGCAGTCCTGTGAGTACAATGGGCTACAGCCGCTACACCATGACCCAGCCATGTTGAAGCTAAAACGGCTTATAATGCCACTGGTTCAGAAATGGTTTTGAAATGTAGAATAATTTAGCCTGTCCCAGATTACAAAATATAATAGTTAATTTAAACTGAGGAACATTTGTAAATCAGTCATTTTTCTATGGCTTGGCCTATTCCTGCTTGCTGGAACAATTCACTCAATGTCTAGACAGTCCCCGGGTCAAAAACATTTGACTTAAGGACAATTTGCACTTCCATACGGACTGCTGTAAAACCTATTTAAGAAGAATTCTTAATATAAATGGCTTTTTGATAAAGAAACGCACGCACACAAGTTTGTCATGCTCTTGGAAACGTGCGATTTCAGCAGTTAATTGGCTCGGGGTACAGTACTGTAGGAGGCTAATTCTATTCCTATTACCATTTATAAGTGTAAATAATTAATCAGACATTAACTTGATCAGGCTGGGTTGTGAAAATGTGAAATGAAGTGGCGTCTGTACCCCAGAGACCTTTACAAGAAGGGCATTGTCGTAAAATATGCCATAAATTATAATTCCTGCAAGGTACAACCCCATTTCCAAAAATGTTGGGATGCTGTGTAAAATGAATTTAGATGAGGTGTGTGTGTGTGTGTGTGTGTGTGTGTGTGTGATTATATATTTCTCAGTTTTAAAAATGTACATTTTATGACAAACGGATGCTCTAATCGAATTTACCAGCAACATGTTTCTAAGTTTCTTGCCAGGACCTGTCAAGATTGGAGACGTTGTGTAACCAGTGCCCCCTTCCCATCAGCTGGCAGCCGTCGGGCAGAAGTTGCCGGAAATATCCTTCAGCTACTCCAACATGCACTGCGTCCTGTATGCCCTGGGCGTGGGCATGTCCACTAAGGAGCCCGACCACCTCAAGTTCCTGTACGAGGGTCACGAGGACTTCTGCTGCCTGCCCACGTTCGGGGTGATCCCATCCCAGGCCTCCATGATGGAGGGGGGGCTCAGCTCCATCCCGGACCTCAACATCGACCTGACTCGGGTGAGATGGCCTGCACTGGGGCCAAACACGGCCCGCATACACGCAGAAGGATACTGGGTCAAATCCCCCTCGTCGGGAGAGTGATTTTTGCCATTGGGCCTCTGAGCAATACCTAATTGCTCAAAGGACTGTGTGACCCTGCTTTGCCAAAAAAAAAATGTCTGCCGGATAAATAAAAAACAAAAAAAAAAAAACTGTAAATGAATTCTTAATATTGAGTGACTTTGATTTGCAGTATGTAGTCTGCATATAGCCATGCATTCTGAATCCTGCTGTTACTGCCGTGACATGCATAACATTCAGATGTTTTTCTCTTCATCCCGTGACGTGAATGTCCCT
>JABFDZ020000044.1:7129180-7179144 GCA_019775955.2 Pollimyrus isidori | reverse complement strand
CTGAATCCTGCTGTTACTGCCGTGACATGCATAACATTCAGATGTTTTTCTCTTCATCCCGTGACGTGAATGTCCCTGCCAGCTGTTGCACGGAGAGCAGTATCTTGAGCTCTACAGGCCCTTGCCCACTTCGGGTAAGCTGCACTCAGTGTTCCCTGCCGTCTGTCACATTACCCAGAATTCAGAGGGGTTCCATGTACCACTGCCCTGCACTTGCAGGGACGCTGACCTCGCAGGCCACTGTGGCTGATGTCTTGGACAAGGGCTCCGGTGCAGTCATCCTCCTGGATGGTGACTTGCTGGCCGCCTTCTAAATGCATCTGCAGATGTCAGGGTGAGCCGTATCTTCTCACAACCCTCCTGTCTCTCTCCATTTGCAGTTCATACGTACCACGGTAAAGAGCTGGTGTGTTTCAATCAGTTCAGCCTGTTCATCATGGGAATGGGTGGCTTTGGGGGAAAGAGGAGTTCAAGCAAGGCAAAGGTAACATCAGCCCCCCCCCCCCGAATAGCTGCAGCAAATAACACTGCCCTGCTGATGCTTGTGTTTTCTCTCATCCCACCCCCCCATCTCTTCCACAGGAGACAGTGCCCCCTCCAGCCAGAGCCCCAGACGCAGTGCTGTCTGATGTGACCTCCAGGGATCAGGTACTATTCCACCCACTTCCATTTGGGTCGGCCTGCAGTCGTCTTTTTGTTGGGTACACGGCTTCTCCGTATCAAGGATAGACAAACGTGTGTGTGGGAGAATGGTCTCCCATTAAGGGTGGAGCAGATCTCTATGCAGTGCTGATCTTACAACTGAAATGCGCGCACACACACGACTCGCTGGTGAAGCAGTAACGATAACCTCCTGTCTGGTGACACTGAGACGAAATGCTCTGTTCTGTTACTTGTGTAACTGTGCATGAAGTTTAAAGGTGGGGTCACCTAGGTCATGTGCCCTTATTTCCTTGGGAATTATCCAAAATAAAACTGGGAGATGAGAGCTTTTTTTTTTCCTTTTTTCATACATCACTGAATCCATATCTGCAGTGTCAGACTCTGTGTCTAACTGTTCCTTCAGTGCCTCCCAGACCATAGGAGTTGAACACGTCATTGATTTTGGTTTTACTTTGAGCTCCAGTTTTGTGAGCTGGAGTTGATTTTCTGACTGTGCTGTTAATGGTCCTGTACAGAACCTGGCTGTGACAGAACTCTATGTATTCCAGGCTGCCTTGTACCGCCTGAGCGGGGACTGGAACCCACTGCACATAGACCCCAGCTTCGCAGCTATGGGAGGTCTGTGCCTGTCTATGGCTATCGGCACTTACCTGCCACCACCAACCGAGCCATACCGTAAAATGGCACTTTTCCATTGTAAAGTATGCAGGCTGAACCTGTGCCGTCATCCAGTGGGAGTTTCACCACAGTCTGGTCAAAATGCACAGAAATGCTAGGGGGGGGGGGAGGCATATTATATTACCCGTCATTAGTTTCTAATATCATGATGTATCGATGCGTGACTCAGAACTTTAACCACCTCCTGTATTTGTAGTGCAAGTTCATGCAAGCAAATGCTAATTCTGCTAGTGTTTGATGCAAGACAATGTAGCGATTCTCACAGATAGAAATTTAGGAAATGGCACACAGTACGTCATGGAGTACACTATGTAAACTGTAGATAAGCATCTCTTTGGTTTTACTTCACTGCCTCTCTCCAAACCCGACAGTGCCTTTACTGAGCACTCTTCTGCAGTGGAAAATCAAAGGGAGCGGGAGCTACTACTATGTCTATTGTATTGACATAGAAACATGGTGGTTGATCGATTTTCATTTTGGTTGTTAAGACTCTGGGGATTGTCCCTGATTACTTCTGGATCAGATACCCCATCCTTATAGAACTTATCCATGCAGGTTTTGAAACTCCCATTCTGCATGGACTGTGCTCCTTTGGCTTTGCCGCACGCCATGTCCTGAAGCAGTATGCCAACAACGATGTGACCAAGTTCAAGGGCATCAAGGTGAAGCCGCTTTACATGCCATGAACCCCGTTCTGAGCTTCTGGATCACACATCAGGGCAAAACTTTGTGGCAGTAAGAACATGTTATTGTACAAATCAGCACTAGATGTATCGAATGGCATATTTAGCCATAATGTCGGGCTGTGCACAAATTTGACATCCTTTGGACTTCAACCAATAATCACAGCTGCTGTACCTGCCATAGAGATTTGTGCTGATCTTTGGTGTGATACTCTGACATTGCTGCGTCCTTTTAAGGGTAGACCAAAGGATGAGGCTGTGAGCTGTATCCATAACCCCTGTAGATGTGAGAATGTGACCTTGTCTTGCTCCCACAGGTACGTTTCGTGAAGCCGGTGCTGCCTGGTCAGACAATCCAGACAGAGATGTGGAAGGATGGCAGCCGGATCCATCTGCAGTGCAAGGTGAGGAGCTCCTGTAGTGCTCACCCAGAGAAGGTAGAGAGGGAAGGCCTTCACATCTCCTCTGGACGCTAACCTGCCATCGTTTATGATGCATTCAGGTCAAAGAGACTGGAGATGTGGTCCTAGCGGGAGCATACGTGGATCTCCAGAACGTGGTTGACGTCAAGGTGGACAAGGTGCCAGAGGTGAGGCCTTGGTAAAGTTCTGTTGAGCTGGTGGAAGAGGAGTATTGGCTGGAGTTTACGGCCTTCATTAAACCTATAGGTGGGGAAGCTCCAGAGCGACCTAGTGTTTGCAGAGATTGGGCGTCGCATCAAGGACAAGGGGGAGGAGCTAGTGAAGAAGATCAACGCAGTATTTGAATGGGAGATCATCCAGGGAGGGCAGACCGCCGCCTGCTGGAGTAAGCTCGTGCATGAATCTAGAGAGCATGGCTCACCAGAACATGGAGAAAACATGCATATGGTGTGTGGGAGGGTGTTTTCAGCAGTGGCAGAGTGAGAATGTGATTAGTCTGTCATTTTACACTGAAGCTTGGGGCTAAGAGCCTCTACTTAATTATTAACTGCTCCAACAGGCCCGTTGGGTCAGTCACCTTCAGCTGTCTTTCTTTTGGTGCTCAGCCATCGATCTGAAGAGCGGCACAGGTTCCCTGCAGAAGGGTCCCTACAGGGGAAAGCCGGACGTAACCTTCACGCTGTCTGATGAGGACTTCATGGATGTGGTTCAGGGCAAGCTCAACCCACAGAAGGTACTGGGTCCCTCATGTGATGGAGAGTGGCAGTGTCCCAACGTCAGAGCACTTTGTATGTATCCCTGTGCTTCCTGTTTACACCAAGGACTCCCCTGGAGACCTATGTGGGCAGGCCAGGGTACACTGATTCACAGGCCTCTGGGGGAGCTGCTTCCATACCTGCTTGATAACTCTGCCACAAGCTCTCCTCCCTGAAGGGTTAGCAAGATGAGGGGCTTAGCTGGTATACACAGGAGTGGAGAGCCTAAACCCTGTGCTGAATGAATGAAAGACCTTTCAGTGATTTGTGATGGCTGCTGTCTTCTTTCTCACAGGCCTTCTTTACCGGGAAGCTCAAACTACGTGGGAACATCGTGCTCAGTCAGAAGGTGGAGGCGATCCTCAAAGACTATGCCAAGCTGTGAGGTCTGCATCCGGCGTGGCCAGCTCAGTCTGTCCAGGGGCTGCCGTCTAGCCAGAAGGGAGACCATACACTACTGCTGCTGGGCAGTACCTCCTTGGTGCGTTTCGAACCCTATGAGAGCTTGTTCCCTTTCTGAAGATGATAAACTAATCAAATCTAATCAGCAGTTTGTGTTCAGACTTCAAACATGGTTGTCTGCAGTGAAAATGAATTTTGCCTAAAACTGTAAATTGTATATTAGGACTGTACATTTAACCTGTAATATTTTCAAATTAAAAGCCTGAAGCATTTGACTGAAGGATGGTGAAGCACCCACCAATGGTTCACAAAATGTCAACTTGCTGTGTTTGTTACGTCAAAGCAATTTATTATAATATTACTTTAATACATTTTGATTTACAACTTTTCCATATTAATTATAAAAATGACTCCGCTCTCCTTCACAGCTCGAGGGCTAAAAGTACTGGAAATTAAACAATCGTTTGGTTTGACTCGTTCTTGCTGCGACTCCTTCCTTCCTTCCCCGCCTTGGGAAATGGCACCGTAGTAAGCAAGGCAGTCTGTCGCATCCCCCGGCAAAGCAAACTGTACATAGTTAAGGTTCATGAAACTAAACCCAAAATCTCACATCCTATGCGTGTTTGGATTTTCCCATGAAATTTTATAACTGGGCGGGCAGGTGGACCTAAAGCATGCTGACTAGACAGACTCCTACACAGATAACACGGCTCGTAAATATCACTGTTATTCCACACACCTTTAAATGTATATGGTGCCTCTACATGAACAGCCGATGAGGTGTTTCATCAGTCCTAATAGCCTGTTTACTTATTTAGAGTAGGCACAAATGCTTTATCTTCACACCATGGGAAAACAGGGAGTCTGGTCTCTGGGGTCACAATGAACCTTTTAAATGCTGTCACTGAGGCTGAAAAGCCCATCTGGTACCCACCTTCAGGAAAACCACACACTTGCATGAGTATCACTGGGATTGAGGCTATGGGCTCAGAGGTGAAGATGTGCTTCCACAAGTATTCAAGTAAGTAGTACTCGATGTTTCGAATATGGGAGAGAAGGTTCCACAGAGTCGACACGTGGCGCAAGGCTGAGTATATCACTGATCAAATCAGGTACCGCTTGAGGACTAGAGGACAAAGCGCACATCACCCCACGGATTGCCGTTGCTGACGCCGGATCGGTCGGGCAGCATGCGCATCTTCATGGTGCCATCGGCACCACAGGAGAAGATGTGGTTGGCGGGGCCCACCTCCAGCTGCATGACGCCAGTGCCCAGGTTGCGGAAAAGTGACTGGCGCGCGTGTTCGTTGGGGAAGACGTGGAGCAGCCCCTGGTCAGCTAGGCCCCACACCTAAAGCAGGAAGGTCGGGAAAGTCTTTAGCAGCGCGATGCCAACGACCCTGAGGAGGGAACCTGTGCAGTTACCTGGGTAACGGGGAAATTACAGCTGGGGAAAAAGTTTTATACAGCCACTAAAAGTATGACGTACCAGGACTTCACAAACGGCACCGATGTCAGAGGGACACCTGGTTCCCCTCGGCTCACCTTGATGTTGCCCTCCGAGGAGCCGCTGATGAAGCAGGCCTCGGTCGAGGCGACAGCCAGAGCCTTTACGGCTGAGTCGTGGGCCTGGAAGGTCTGCCGCTGGCTACGGAGATTCAAGTCCAGCACACTAATCCAGCCCTTACGCCCCCCCGAGATCAGCAGCTGCTGCCGGGGGGCCAGAGAGAGCACAGTGGCCCCCGAGTCGTGGCAGCTGAAGGCTGGGAGACAGGAGCAGAGCTCAACTCAGTGCAATTCACACTCCGTCAAGCTGCTGGGCACTTCGTTCAGGTTCTATATGACTCACCATGGACCAGGCTGTTAATTGGGGCGACCAGAGTATCCCATAAGCACACATTTCTGTGGAAACACCAACAGAGGTTCTCATGCCGCTATTGTGTCAACCAGACCACACTATAAATAGAGGCAGGCAGCGCCGGACCTAACCCTAACGCTACCTGTTGTCTGTGGACAGCCCAGCTGTGGCGATGAGGGATGATGACCCCACAAACACAAAGTCGTTCGCCGTCTTGTTGTGGCACTGCAGGGTCTGACAGAACACGAAGATGCCAATGAAGTACAGTTTGGCAAGGGTGCCAGAAAGCACAAGGAAAGGGAGGTGGAAGAACTTACCAGATACGGTTTGGGTGTGTTTCCCGTCATGTTGGTCTGCCACAGGCTCAGGCCGCCGTCTGCATCCACTATGCCAAACTGCATCACGGGAAACATAGCTGTATCTGGCCACATCGGACAACTGGCAGACTCAAAATGTCAATGAGTGCGTTAATTTTTAGAAAAGCCATATAATACGTCTTACACCAAACACTTACTTTGTTGCCTTGGTGATTAAAGCGGACCCGGGTGACCCTGGAGTTGCCGGGGCTCCTGTAGCAGATGATCTGCTGGGAATGTCCCCACTCAAACATGCGTACACTGCCGTCCTGGGCTCCCGTGAGGTCTGCCGGCAAAGTGAGAGAGAGGACTTCAAGGCTCCTACTAATGCTCTTAGGGGAGCAGCTAAAGAAAGGTCACCAAGCCAGAGAATATACTCCAGGTCTTACAGTAAGGTAAGTTTGGGTGGGAGGTCATCCTTCTAACATTGTTGATGTTCCTTTTGATCATCTGTTGAGAAGATCAGATGTAACACCAAAAATCAGTGATGCTCAAGAAGTCACCAAACTATTCAAAGGAGAAGCAGTGAGAAGAAACAGTGAATGTACACAACCTCAACTTTTGTTTACCTAAGGTTTTATATGCATTCACTGTGCTACTCAACCAATCAGTGTCCGGCCCCAGTCTGCCTAAAACCAATCAGCTTCCGGGTCCAACCCTGTCAGATGGTCTTCAGTTTCTTACCACAGAGGCACCACGGCCTGTCTGCATGCTTCCCAGCCAGGGCATGTTAATAGGGGTGCCAGGGCTGCTGTTGGTGTAGGGCGTGGTGCCATGGGCTGTAAAATCCTCCCGCGTGTGGATAACCAAGAAGTCCTCACCCCTGATGAGAGAAGGAAGAAAACCCAATTAAAGTACAAGGGCAAGAAAGAAAAATATCCTAAAACAGAGATCCCAGAACACTTCCCTGAGCACCTACCATTATTTTGCCTTCCTTTTCAGACTTAACCATGAGTGTTTATTGGGCTATACCATTTTATTGGTCTTCTATATATTCTTCCTTACACTCTGGACTCACCCTTTGTTCTCAGTCTCATCATCCACCCAGGTCAGTATCTGAGTGGCCAATATGGAGGACACATCCAACTCCTGGATGTCATGGCTCGAAGCGATCACCAAGCAGTTACGGTTAGCCTGTCAGGAGGCATGAACCCAAACTCAACAGGCAATTCCGATTCCTCCGGCGGCTACTGCCCTTGAGGAAAGTTTGCCACATACCTTATTGATGGCAAAGGCTGTGATGATATCAGACTCTTTGTGAATGATCCGGGCCCTCCCACCTGGGTATCCCGAATCGGACTCAATCTGTACGGCAGAGACACGCTCAGTCAACACCAGGCTGCTATTGTCTTGTCTCCCTGGAGCTGCAGTTTTGGCTAATTTTCAGTTGCCTTCAATTACTGTTTGAACAGCGGGACCAGCCAGGTACACTGACTAATACCATCAGAGGGGTACATAAAAAAAGCAGAGTCAAGACTATCCCACCCCGCAGCCAGTGAAAGACATGCATGTTACAGTCTAATATACTTTAAAGCATTAAGGGATACAGTAATACCTTGGAGCTCAGCACCTCTTAACTCAGAAACCAACTCGGACATCGAACTGGTCTGTTCGACCATTTTTTTATACCGAAATCTTAGAATTTGATCTTGAACGGTGCAGTCAAAAAAAATCTAGCCCCAACTTCACTGAAAACTTGGAACACAACATGACAGACATGCTAAAACTTATATGACTTGAGACGTGTCTCTGAGGGGTGAAACAAAGGCAACTGACCTACTGGGATGTTGATGCCTATGAATCACTTTCAGTCTCATGGTACCTCTCGACCAAGTTCGACATGCAAAAGCTGTGTTTGGTGTGAACTGTTTTGCGCTCTACCTACGGTATTTAGTGATTCAGTAATCGTGGCCCAGCGATACCAGCAAACCAAAGGGTAAAAGCAACGAGTGTAACTGTAGAGCTTAAAAAGGAAATTGTAGCGAGACTTCAAGGTGGTGCATGTGTGTCTGCTCTCACTTCGGAGTGTGAGATTGTCATTTATTTCATGTTTATTGCTTTTGTATGTGTGCATTAGTTTTATATGGATTGTTAATGTTTTTTATCATTAGTCACGTACGTAAATTGAGCAATTATTTGAGGGTCTGAAACAGATTAAATTCACTTACATTATTATTTACTGGGAAATCTGACTTAGACCTTGACCACATCTCAACTTGATCAGTCTGTAACGAATTAAATTTGTGTTCCAAGGTACCACTGTGCTTTAAAACCAAGTGCAGTTGTACGTACTGGGACTGACAAATGGAAAGAACCTAAGCAAACAGTGCTGCTTTTAATGTGGCAACTGACAACAGGCCAGAATGGCGTCGTGCTGCTAATCCAGCACAACGTGAACTCAGTATATTACTTAGATGATCTGATCTCTGAAGATTGCTAATCCACTGTTAAAACATCTAACCTCATTTACACGCTTTGCGAATATTAGCATGCATTTCCAACAAATTACAATTACTCTGATTCGACTTACGGCTGAAACAGGGTAATCTAAACATGAAATAGGTTATGATGAGGTGTTGATTAAAATAATAACGTCATGTGAACATGAGTGTGGGCCACAGCAAAGTATGTTTCTCCCTGATAAAACCAGGCAGTTTTTGGTCTTTCACAAAGTTCATTTTGGTGTTCTCGGTTCAAAAATGTGAAAAGCCATAATTGTAATTGGTGAGAGGTCTCAGGGGATCAGTCACATGATGGCAAACTGCGAGGTCTTATGGGGGCACCTTAACTTGCGGGTGACCTTTAACCCCAACAGCTTTCTGAAAGACCGTACCTGGTTGTGAGAACGCTCTTCCGCCACAGAGTGTGTGTTACTGTCAGTGCGGTCCTCAACAGACTTAAACATTCATGATAAGACAGACAGAAATAGGGTGTGAATCATGCAAGTCAGTAAGAGATGGGAATGCAGAGAATCACTGTTAGCATTGCGCTAGGGGTCAATGACATCATAAATACAGTATGTTCACATTCCCTAGGTTACTACACAACACTTATTTGACAAATAGCCAGGGTAGGCTGTTAACTCTCTTATGGTCAGTAAACACCCCAGTAAATGTTCCAGTGCTAATGTGTCAACATTAGTGTTTCACTGTCAAAATTCAAGTGTTTTACATTGAATCAGTGTTAACCCAGTCCTTGGGGACCCTGAGACAGTCCACATATCCAGGTTGAGAAGCGATGCTCTAAATGTTCTAGAGCCTTTTCCAGTGTTTAATTGTTCCAGGGTTTCAATGTAAAGGATCCACTGCTTCAAAACTGCTATTTTACCAGCAGAAGAGGTCAGCCACTGGAACACCTACTGCAGTAGTTTTTGTGCCATAAACAAGCTTCAGGAACACAAAACGAGTATTACATGCTACCAAAACACAGTTAACAAGCATTACTCATAAAATTATGTGATTAAAATTTAAAAAATTAAACCATGTAATTTAGCCATGCAAGGAGACAAACGGCAAACTATTAAGTCTAAAAGTCAGGGCTGCGGAAGACCAGTGAACCGCTCTTCTCCAAACATTCCAAGCATACTCGGCAAGCCTGATACCTCGTTCTGCTCCCGCTTCTTGGTGAAGATGTTCCGGATGAAGGTTTCCTGCACAGCTTCCTGCTTGACCAGGTACTGCCAAAGCCTCCGTACAGGCAGAGCAGAATGATGACTTGACCTGCAGGAGACACAACCACCACTCAATCATCAGTCATTCTTCATTGTGAACAGCTATCATCTCTCCAGACCAGCAAACATGACCAGAACTCAAGAGAGCCAACTAACTTGCAAAGATCCATGTCTCACTGTCCCACACACACACACACACACACACACACACACACACACACACACACACACACCAGGATGTGTTTAATAAAGGTTTTAAAATTAAATGAGCCTGTGTATATGCTACAAATATGTTGATTTAGTAAGCAGTAGTAGTATCAGTGCACCTGATGTGTAGGTCAGTAATTGATGGGTAACCACATTGTCACATGACCACTTTCACCACTAGGGGGCAAGCTGAGCACCTGAAAGGAGTGTTTGATGGCTCCAGCAGGGCTTTATGGCGGAGAATGGCTGGCCCCCCTGTGAGGGAGTCGTCCGGAGGCTGGGTTGAGATGTACTGGGTAGGAGGGCCACCAAAAACCTCCAACCTCTTCTGCAGTAGCTGCTCCCAGCGTTGAAGAGTCTTCAACACATTGTGGCACAAGGGGGAGCCTACTGGAAGATCTGTGGGGGCACACCACAAGTCTTGCTTTAACACAGGAGGGGGTGGGTCTCTCTCAACCCAGTCCATCAGCTCCATCTCCCCAGAGAAAGCTGCTTGGAGTCATTTGGGTGTCTAGCCCCAATGTTAACTCATCAATTGCATACATTTACTGACCAAGACCCACTAAGTGCATAACTTTTAATTATATCTTCAGCTTTCTTACTATAATTACCTTGGAGGTCATGACCTGCCAAGGGATAGAAGGACTTCAAGTTGACCAACACCAACTGGACCATGGCCAAACGCATGAGACACCAACTGAAGGGAAAGAACAATTACAGTCAACCACAGGCGCCATTGCTCATGGAAACACTAAAACAATCCCAGACAACCAGCACTTACAGGCCTTGTAAAATACACAAACAAGTCACTATGCTACCTTAGCTGTGCAGTGGAAAAATCTGTTCATGCAGTCTGAAAAGGCCATAATTTTACATTATTTTCCAATTTGCATAATTCCTACAATGATCTAGAACCCAAATGCAGTTGGCCTCGCCACAGTGTGAGGTGAACGGGCAGTGCACCATGGTACCTGTACGAGTTTGCATTGGAATGTTCTTGAAGAGCTGTGTCTGAGTCAAAGAAATGTTGGTCCTCATCCTCATTCTCATCTTCGCTGCCCTGGCTCTCCTCAGAATCGTACTCCACTCTGCTCTCCGATGGTGGGAGGAAAGGCTTTGGAGGAGGAAAATGAAGATTACAAAAAGCAGGACAGGAGATATTACAGTTCCCGTGAGTATCAGAGAACTGTGACACCTCAGAGTCTTAAAAAACTGGTAAACGCCTCACTTGCTATACAACCTCGCGAAAGTGAAGGAGAAGGTGATTATCCTGCATATTTCCTCTCTGGTGGACAGCTGAGCCCATACCTTGGCAATAAAGTAGTCCCAGATGCTCAGCTCAGGGGGAACAAAATTCTCCTTGAAGATGGAGGCCTCCTGCTCCACAACAGGACTGGGAGGTCCTTGGGCACTCTCCATAGAGGCACTTTGGGACGACCGCAGCCGAAAGCGCCTGGGCTTCCGGTCCAGATCATCGGCCACTGACGGCACTAAACCGAGTGGAATATAACAGTCACGTCAATGTGGACCCAGCAGAATGTCAGCTGGTTACCGAAACATCTGTGGTATCAGAACCACAACAGGTATCCTTGATACTGAAACTCATGACAGACATTGACGGTGATTAGATGGATAAGTCAGAACCACCACTGTCTCAGCTCCGGCTCTGGACTGAGACACAGGATGCAGATGTTCCAGATTCACTAAGCGCCATCTCACCTGAGGACATCCCGGAAGGACTGGGCCGCTCCACGACCGGGACGCGCGAACCCCCACCAAACACGGCTGCCCATAGCTTGGCGTTCAGCGGGTGGGCCACGATGCGGAAGAGCTCGTTGCTGGAGTGAGTGGCCAGGCCGTGCACGAAGAGACTGAGGTAGACCGCGGTTAGAACCTCACAAAGCAGCACCGTCAGACCTGACTGTGTCTCCTCTCCTGTTGAGCTCAGTAGGCGGATAAGAGCTGCCATGCCTGAAGGGAGGGAGAGTGGGATTCCATCAGTGCGAGGTGCACCCCCAGCCATATGCGCATATACACATCTCATTTCAATGGGTTTTTAAACACTTTTCCTGGGATGGGCATGTAACCCCAGACTGGCATGTTCAGTACAACTAGCATGTAGAAACCTAGCCCATATGACGGGCCCATGAGCCGGTACGTTCAGTGTGTACAGACCCGGCCCTGCGTGATGGGTACGTTTGGCGTATACAGACCTGGCCACTGTGCCGGGGAGGTGTTGGGAAGGACAGCTTCCTCTGTGCTCATGGTCCGCGTTGGCTGTTGTTGGGACAGCAGGAAACTCTGGTAGACGATGCCTGTGAATTGGTTGGCATGTCTGACCAACACAGGAGATGGCAGAAATAAAAAGTCTTACAGCAATGAAAACAATTCAGTCCAGATCTATTCTATTACATTTAGTTCTGTGTGCACTTCTTAGAAGCGGCATCTTCAGAAAACAGACTCGAAATGCCAGAGGGGCAGAAGTGGTGCTGAGTACAACGAGGGCAACAAAATGGATGCGGTGTGCAGCCAGATACACGCACAGATCATAATTCTAAAGAGTCAACACAAATCTGGCGGCATGGCCTTGAGTGACAGATGAGACCCAATGAAAACACAGCATTCTGGAAGTACAAGTACAAGCTGTACTGCGGCAAACTCTCCACCACCTTTCCTGAAGGGTCAGGTTACCATGGAAATGGTACTGCCAGCCATCGCCGAAGATACGAGGGCCACGGCTCCTGACCCAAATTTTATAGAGCACAGCTGTTAAGTCAAACTACCAATTTGCAATCTGATGGTGTGTTTTCTAGGACTCTTTCATTAACAGTTAACGATTCGATGGCTGAAAGTTATCACACTATTGGGGCGACAGGCATCACCGGACGCAGGGGGCGACAGACTCTCTAGTCAGAAGACGAGGCCCACCTGAGACTGCGGCAGTCACACAGACACTGATATACACACGCGGACAGAGAGGCTGCCAGTGTGTGCATCACGTAGATCTGGAAGAAAGACAGACCATCAGGGAGGGACTGAATTCGGAGTGAGCACACATGCTACTGCAAAAGGTAGAGGGTCCCCACCTTGCTGTCGACGATGCTGGGATGCGGGGGCGCGTCCAGAGAGTTGATAGTGTTCAGAATGTCATGGGTGAGATTGGTCAGGTACATAATGGGATTGGCCACCACTGTCTTGGCACTGGCCATACAGGCTAGCAGAAGAGGGATGGAAGACTTGGGCTGGGCAAGAACGAGGGCCGCAGAGGGCACAGATTCATCCTGGGGATGGGGGCACACAGTAGTTGTCTGGTTAAGTATGTGTGCACATGGTTTTTTCCACTGAATTCACAGATATTCATGAAATTTAGGTTTACATTGTGGGGACCTGAAAAATGTCTTCACGAGCTAAAAGGTTACAGGTTTTACCATACACTGGGGACATTCAGTCCCCGTAATGTGGTAAATACAAATAATGTGATAAATACAAACCCACACACATGCTCACCATGGTTCTACAGCTACAGAATAACAAACAAAACAAAAAAACATTGCAGCTATATTTACAATACAGCACTACTGATAAAAGCCTGTGTAATTCAAAATGCAACAATACACTGTTCTCAAAATAGCAGCCTTCCAATTTGTAACAATATCTAATGCAGTTAAGGCTTATATTAGATTAAACTGTAAATGCTTAGATTTCTAAGAAATCTCACTCCTTGCTGCCCTCTGGTGGCCACAGAGAGATGCGAACATGTAACATAAGTAAATCAGTCTATTATCTTAGCTTGTTATCATGGTAGCAAGACCGGTACCTGACCTGTTGCGACTCCTGCAGCAGCAGGATGAGCTCCATGCGCACGGACGCCAGGCCCCCGCCATGCGAGCCGTGCAGGCTGCTGTAGCTCAGGAACATGCGCAGCAGCGGCTCGTTCTGACGCAGCCACCGACGTCGCCGCCGCTGCAGCTCCACAGAGCAAAGTGACACCCCGAGCTGACCCTCCGGGTTCTGCACCCACTCGTCCTGGGCCGGGCCCCCGGCGATGCCCCCCGCCACCTCCTCCAGGTCAGGGTTGTAGCTGCAGCTATGCTGCAGTGCAGCCACCTCCCTTTCCAGCCAGTGACACAGCTGGCACCTCAGGCGGCCCCCGTCCAGCTCGTAACCCGTGGCCAGCGTGCGCAGCTCTGTAGTCAGGATCCTGAGGCAGGCTGTGAACTTGAGCTGGGCCGACAGGATGTCCTCAGATGTGGTGACCAGGTCCCCCTCGGCCTCCGTCGCGGAGGAGGATTCCGTGTTGTCCCTGGAGATGGCGTGCACACTCTCCGCCTTGACGGTCTTCATGGCCAGACCCGACTCGTCATCCTCTGACTCGGTGTCCCACTTCAGCTCCAGAGGCTCCTCCTGCATGGTGCCGGAAGGCTGGCTCCAGTCGAAACTGAAGGCGGAATCCGAGCGGCTATTCGACAGGCTGTCTGACGCCGACTCGTAGCCGTTCAGCACAGGCTGGGACCAGTCCAGGTCCGAGACCCGGTCCTGCTTGGCCTCGACAGAGAGAAGGGAGTCTCTGGTGGAAGGAGAGGCGGCCGATGTATCCTGGCATGGGGCAGGCCTGCACTTCTTGATGACCTTGGGCATTTTGGAGAGCACCTCCAGAGCCAGCATGGGGCAGCCGGCCTGGAGGTGGGCATAGGCTGCAGAGAAGAAGAGCCGGCGCTCCAGCAGGGTGATGGAGTCGGCCAGGCGGGTCTCAGTTGCCAGGCCCACCTGAGCAGACGACCTGGACTCTGGGTGGCGGAAATGACGACGCAGCAGCAGCGGGTGCATGCGGAGGTAGGTGTAGAAGTTGAACACCTCAGGGGATGGGACTACAGCCCGGCCTGAAGCGACAGGAAGGCATCATACAAGAGGTTCATTAAGAGACAAACTCAAACCTCATCTGGCAGAGGTAAAAGGCAGTGAAATAAATGGAGCAGCTGCAGCTTTCCAAATATGCAAAGGGTGGAGACTGCAAGCTGGCTGAGATGCCACCGGCAACGCTGGTGAACACGGTCTTACCTTCGGGCTGCACCAGCAGTGTGTCCAGTGCCTGGCTGTAGTCCTCCAGGATCCAGTGAGCCATGCTGCGCAGGAAGGGGTCCTGCTGTATCTGGGCAGGGGCCTCGAGGCCCAGAACGTGTCTTTGTAGAATTTTCCTGTAGGTGGAGGAGGCCTCGAACTCAGACTCGTACAGCCGGGAGATCACCAAAGCGAGCTGCAGGTCCTGCATCTTGTCTAGACAAACCTGTTACCGAGGAAACGGCAACATCAATAAATGAAGTCACCCAGTTAATAAGTGGAGAAAATGAGACATGGAAGAGGTTGTCCTGGGAGTTACGTGGCTCATCCTGTGCCATATGCGAGCAGTTGGGCCAAAGCGGACCTTCATGCAGTACCAGCCTCACCTCCACGGCATCTTTCAGGGAGCCCGCCAAAAGGAAGAAGGCGACAGAGTGCAGGAAGCGCTGCTTCCCCAGCAGAGAGAAGGCGTTCTTCAGGGCCGCCCTCCTCCAGCGGTCCTCACTGAAGTTGTTGCTGAAGAAGGCCGTCATCTTCACGTTCTGTTGGGACCTGGACACAAGCAGAATGCTCTTCAGACTTCCCACCCTGCCCCTACCCCGCTCAACATCGTGGGCCGCAGACGTGATACTTACCGGTAGAGCCCCCAAACCACAGCCTTCTTCTTCATGGCCAGGTAGAAGACGGCTGCATCCAGGGGGTCATTGTTTCTCTGAAAAGTAGCTTTTGCTACCTGTTGAAAACAAAAGGCCACCTCACACCGCATCTTATACAACCCAGAGAAACTGTCTGCATGGTAGCTGGACTACACGCAGAGCCGGCCTAACCCTTTCTGGGGCCGAGTGCAAAATATGATTAACCTAGTTGTCATGTCATCTCCCTTTCCATTCTGACAGACAGATCAAATGGGGACCCCTGTTGGCCACTCGGTTTGCTTCTGCCTTGAGCTGGCTCTCACTATATATGAATACTGTGCTCGAACACAGGCAGTGGTAGAAAGTCCAGGTCCAAAAAGTAAAAATCCAGACCATGGTTTTGTTTCAACTAACCAACCATTGAGTACTCTGTATCAGTGACTATTTTATACTCACCTGGTTGGTTGAAACAAGATCTTCATATGGATTTTTACTTTCTTGCCATGAACTTTCCACCTCTGAACAGAGATTTGAAACCAGGCACCCTTGTCGCAAAAGGACCTGGCTAATTAACTCCAAGGATTAGTCGGTGTTCCTAAATGAGTAAACGGAGAGCCCAAGCACAGAGCCAGTAAGAGGGTCTCAGTGGATGCAGACGCACCTTCTCCATGCACCTGCGCAACCGGCTGCTGCTGCGCAGCCACCAGCCCACGCCCATGGCTCGCAACTCATGCCAAGTAGGGTCATCCTTCTGCAGGGCAGGCAGCATGTTCAGCAGCTCCTCCTCCACCTCAGAGTGGAAGGCCCAGGCAAAGTGGCAGGTGGACAGTCCTGTGGGGTCACAGAGAAGGCTAGTGTAATCAAATTAGCCAATTAGGCATTGAGGGGCGGGGCTTTGACCCCTCTCACCTTGGCGGACAAGTTGGGCCCGGTGAGCGGGGGGCAGTGATGTCAGCAAGAAAGTGTGCAGACGGACAGCCAGGAGGAACTTCAGTCCACACTCGTCCAGAGTCTCCCCACCTGGCAAATGGGAAAACAGCAAAGATTGATCACGGACATCCAGCAACAGCGAGTGTGCAAGAAAACCCCAAGAAGACCTACCTTGACATTTGCCCTGACTCTCTCCAATGTCTGTGCTGGTGGTGGCAATGGTGTCTGCTAGGGCCATCAGGGACATCTGCTCCATCCGGGTCAGTCCCGGAAGTCTGGAGTACAGCAGGTGGCCTGAAAGCACTTGGGCATGGTCCAGCCCAAAAAAGGTGGGGCCATACCGGGACAGGTCAATCACCTTGGCGGCCTCTTCCCGCTCGCCTTCCAAGATGTCTGGGTCGGCCTCTACAGAAGGGGCCTGGAACAGCTCGTTGTAGCTGTCCGGCAAGGCTGACCCAGGGGGACCGTCCCCCACACTGTCAGGCTTGGCCGGGCCGCCTCCGTCGGCTGCCAGCAGGGCGTACAGTGGCAGCGGTGGAATGGAGTCGATCTCCGTGTAGTCGGGATTCTCACTTTTGCTGAAGATCTTAGGGTCGCGTGCAGTGCTGCCGCTGGCACTGATGCTGAGCGAGCGCAGCCGGCGTTCGTGCCCATCTCCGTCATCACGCAAGGCCACCACCTCACCGGCAATGCACTTCACCAGGTGCACCAGGATGGCCTTAGCCCGTTGTACCCTGCCTAGGTCCATAAGGCCCATGAGCTGGGCAGGGTGGTACTGCGGCAGCGTGGGGAACAGGTGGTGGGCCGCCTCAAAGAGGCCGCAGTCCTCCATGTCGGCGGGCAGGTCGTATGCCGTCCTCTTGCCGCTCAGCTTCTGAGCCAGGCTGGTCATGGAGCGGGTCAGATTACGCCGTGGCGGTTGGGGGCTGGCTGGGTCGTCGGCGCCCTGCCGCAGGGCAGCCAGCAAGGACGTGACACTGCCGGCGACGGCTGAGCCTACCTGAGGCGGAGGCTGCCACTGAGAGTACACGTGCATCTCACAGTCCATGCCAACCACCAGGATGCCATCCCTCACCCATGACAAGGACACCGGGACAGGTGGCGAGCCCTCCACCGAGGATACCAGGTCCACGACGCGGAGGAGCACCAGCCTGGAGGAGCAGTCCCTCCAGCCATCATTCAGGCCCAGTTCCGGCGGTTTCCCCGGGAGAAGTCCGTACATCAGGAGCTTGGGGCCGATGGCCACGGTGAGGATGTGGGAGCCGTCTTCCCTGGAAACCCAGTCCAGATGGACCAGCGTTCTTGTGCCAGGCTCAGAGGAGTCATCGCTCACCTCCTCCATGCCGAGTGATGCCATGCTCAGGCTCCCGTCAGCCTTGAGGGACGGTGCTTCGTCCAGGCCAAAGGTTTGCTCCAGTATCCAACGAGAGCCGCCAGTGGATTCACACTGAAAGACTCCCACCTGCACACGGTGACTCACACCCGTGTCCAAGGGCCGGTAAGCCACTGCGATACGACTGGTGTGGCAACAGCTGACCTCAATGGGTCGGCCCGGCACGCTTACCGCGCTGCCATCGTCCAGGGCCGTCTCCACCAACAGGGGCCACTCTTCCCAGGAGTAGAGCTGGTCTCCCGAAGGAGCCTGCTCCAGTACCACCTGGCAGCGCCAGAACCTCACCTTGTGGTCAGAACAAGATGTGGCGAGTAGGTATGGAGCCCGTCCTGCAGGATGCAGTGAAGAGGAGCTCAGGTGCCCTGTAAGTAGAGCAGGGAAGAGTCTGTGAACCCCCTCCTCAACACAATATTCATCATCAGCCCGCCTCCGGCGAGCAGGTGGGTGGCCAACCTGCTGAGGGAGTGGCCTGCAGCACTTCCACGCCATCAGGCAGCCGCAGTTCCTCGCTGTACACCCTGCGGGACGAGAGCTGGAGGCGACTGGCGCTCTGCAGGTTGGAGGTATTCGTCAGGTTCTTAGGGGTGCTCTGCCTCTCAGGGGAGCCCGGGGGGCAAGAGCTGCTGTCCGGGGGCACGTCTGTGGTGGGCCAGCAGGAAGGACAAATATGCAACAATGTATCCAATCAGCCATTTTACCGGCCAGTCAGCGGAACCCGTGGGGAATTCCTTTACACGACTAAAAACAGCGCCCCCTGCAGGCTCACCGTAATCAACCCCATATTCCTGAACCATGGGGCCGCCGGCCTACATACCCACAGAGACCTGCAGCGCTGAAAGCTGCAGGTGCCACATGTGCAGGAGGGTCCGTCCACCCTGGGAGTATTCCATCACCACCAGGAAGAAGCGCGCAGAAAAGCTGGGTGCGGTGGGACCTGAGGTGGTGGAGAGTGAGGGTTGTCACTGCTGGGGCGGTAGGGGCTGACTGTCACAGAGGAATGAGAAGAGCTCATGATGGTACCCCACCCTCAGAGTAGCCGGTGGGGGTCTCTGGGGCATGGTCAGGACCTCCGTCACCCAAGATCAGGTCCTCCTCAAATACGTGTAGCAATTGGGTCTTCTTCCCCTGCTGCCGTGACACGGAGAGGCAGAAGAATCCAGAAAAAGCAGCTGAATGTGGGGTCAGGGTAAGAGGTGGCTCTCTCCTGTGGTGTTGGAGGACCAGAGCAGTGTGTGCCTTTTTTCACTAACCAGAGTGCCAGAAACAGGAGTACATATAAACATTTTTGGCCAGTTTCCCAGTCAAGGATTAAGCCTAAGCCTAGACTAGCTTTGAGTTACAAAGGTGAATTTCCATTGAAACAGCAATTTAGTCCAAGACTAATCTTAATCCTTGTTTGGGAAACTGGCCCCTAAACCCCCAGTGTCTATGTGACGTTTATAAAAAATATAGGATTCGCGCTATAAACATCCCTCCCACACTCTACTACCAGCAGATGCATCTTTTTCACATCCGCTACAGGTGAAGGGTGACAAGGACGGATCAGCAATGACAAAGAGGCCGCCGAGCATGTTGGTGTGCATACGTACGAAGTCCGTGATGGCGTCCAGGCTGATGATGCATCCCGGCCTCGCAGTGGACTGCTGGCTGACGATGCTGAAGACCTCGCCTACGTATCTCTGGGGCGGGGGACAGCACGGGGCGTCATCGACGGTCAACAGAGGGACTGTCACATTGCGGTCGGCTTCTGAAGCCCGGCTCACCGATATCTCGGGGTTGGACAGCTCACTGAGGAGCTTCTTGGCCTCGATGACGGCCTGGTAGAGCCGTAGGGAGTGGCCATCGCTGGCCACAAAGCAGGCGCTGGGCGAGTTCCCATAAGCACCTTAGGGAGAATGGCATGTGCCGTCAACTGTGGCAGGGCGCCGAGTCAGCTGACTTTGTTTACCCCAAACTGACACCTGATCCCGTTATGCCCCCACCCCCCCCGGCCCCCAGCCACCCTTGCCCCCATGATCTTACCCAAGCAGTGGCTAGGGATCAGCACTGGAAGCCAGGCCACGTTCGAGAAGGCCGAGGTGTGGAGTGAGTTGATCCTGGCAAGCTCTGAAACACCCCCGGAGAACGACAGCGGCCCAACGGGGTCCACGCGCCACAGGATCAGCTCGCTGTAGATGGCGTTGGGGTCCGGAGAGGCACCGGCAGGCGACGGGGGGCCGAGGAGGAGGCCGGCAGTGGGGTCCTGGGAGGGGCTGTGCGGCGTATTATGGTGCGAGGTGGTGAGCAGCAGCGGCAGCAGCGGGTGGCACGCCAGCCCGTTGAGGTGGAAGCGGTGGCCGCAGTAGCGCGACTTGTGCGAGACGCTGAGCACGGTGGAGAAGGCCGACTCCTCCGCAAAGCTCACTGCCCACTGGTTAAGCGAGCCGTCGGCATGCTTGGAAATCATCAGCACGTTGGGCGTGAAGATGCTGAGGCGCAGACCCGCGCCCTTGCCCTGGCCGGAGCCGATGAGTGTGGACGAGGAGCGAGGAAGGCCTGCGGGCCGCTGGCGCCCCTGCTGGATGGCCAGTTCCAGGTTCTTGTTGCAGGCGTACATGACCACACTGCGGCTCAGCGAGTTGGCGTCACCCGTGGGGAAGGCAACAGGGATGCGGGACACAAAGGATACCTGCCGGCGGGCATTATCATGGTTAAACTGCTGCCACTCCACTTCCACTGTATACCATTACTGTGCATTTCAACAATTATATTAACTGCACTTTGTTTCATGCTATTCACTGTACTGCGTGTCACTGAATCCTGCACTGATATTCATTCTACATTGCCCTGATCGTCGTGTTTGTATTACACTCTATATATACACTGCTCCAATGCATTCACCAAAAACATCCACTCTCGTGACCCTGTATCGCTTGCCTTCTGTCTTGTAACTGCACTACACAATTTTGGATCTTGTCAGGCTGCATGATTTATTGGGGATTAAATAATAAAAGGTATTCATTAATAAATCTACCCATCTATCCGTCTTGTATCTCTTTATCCGTCTTCTCATCAAAACTGGGCTACCCTCAGAGCCACACTAGAACGGCCCACATCACCCGACTGTACCTGGGCCTGCCGGAACATTCTAGGCTGGTACTCATCCAGCCAGTCCACGTGCCACACCAGCAGAGAGCCATCGGTGGGGTGGATGCTGAACAGCATGTCGGCAGCCTTATTCCAGTCCTCCAGCAGGAGCCCCAGCTTGTGATCCACCTGCATGGCGGCCAGTGGGACCCCGGGCCAGACCCCCGGCTCCCGGGCCGGCCTCGTCTTCGTGGGGGAGCCCGCCGACTCCTCCTCGTCAGACCGCTCTGCAGAAAGAGGCGCAGTGGCTCAGCTGCCCATGCCCCCCGAGCACTGTGCCATATAAGCCCCCCCCCCATACCCTCATCGGAGCGGCTGCTGAGCTCAGGGCTGCGCTGTTCTGCACTGGCACGCAGCTGCTGCAGATACACCTCCATGGCCAGTGTGAAGTGAAGCTCCTTGTTGTTGAGCCAATGCACGGTGAAGGGGCCCGCCGGCTCCTCGTCGTCAGCCACGCACAGCGAGGATATGGAGGGGAGCAGCGGGATGTCTGCAGCGCACAAGAGCACCACGCGTCACCCGCTGATGACATCGTCCCTCAGCAACCTCAGGAAGGTCTCAGCGAAACAAGAGGGCCCCGTTAATGCTATTGTATATAGCCAGTTAGCTTTCACTCAATTCTAGCCAGTGGTCAAAGAAGGGTCCGATCGATATGACCTATGACCTGCGCCATGGCCTTCTAATTGACTGATTGACCCAAGTACTTAAATAAGCTGCTGAGGAAACGAGGCAGGAATGACCCACTCTGACGTGCCAAGCAAAGTGCCCGAAGGGGCTGGCGCCTGGCCTTACCTGTGGCCGGGTTGATGCTGGCGGCGATGTGGAAGTGGCATAGGGCGTTAGCATTTATGGCCCCTTTGGCCCAGTGGATGCGGTGCCGATCTTGCTGGTGCGGAAGGAAGCCTGTGTATGCCGGGTGGCCCAGACATCTCTCCGGGCCCCTCCAGGACTCCTTCAGCTTCAGCTGCATAGTTAGAGTGCCGTCAGTGCCACTGACATATCCACCAGAGGGCACCCTGGACGAGCGCGTCTGTGAACTGTTTACCAGGATGTAGCTTATCACCTTCATCAGACTGCAACTCTCAAATCACACAGAGAAGCATGTAATCCCTTCAGCCTGGTCACGTGATTTCCAAGCATATGTCATATTACTCAGTCACCCACATCTGAAGCCCCAACGACAATGCAGAAGTTTCCGGTTCGCGGGATGGGGACCAGCCTCAAAGCTGTATACTCGGCGAGCCCCCTGCACCCGCTGCATACTCTGCGTGCCCCCTGCGCCCGCTCCATACTCGGTATGCCACCTACGCCCACTGTGCCCTGCGTGCCCTCTGTGTCCTACATGCATGAGCAAGTTGGAGAAAAAAAACAGTTGTCCAACACATGACACACACATCAAGCCTGACTCACAGGACTGGGAAGAGGTGTGACCCCAGATGGCATCATGGGAGCAAAGTGCTATATTACCCTAAAAGGAGGCTTTCATCCTATAACAGAGGACTTCGGAGGTAATCGATATTAAGTATCAATAGAGAAATCTTCATAAGATCCCAACCAGTGGTGATTTAACTGTTGCCCTGCCTGCAGCCTTACATAGAAACCCACAAACCCTACAAAAACCATAATTCACACTCCCTTGTGTATTTATTCTTACAAAGCATCATTCCCATAACAGGTATACCAACGTGCTTCAATATTTATGAGCTCCATTGTTAGATGCAAGACAGAAACAACTCAGGGTGTGCTGAACTTTATAGATTTGGTCTGAACTGAAATGGTAGTCCTCTATACCATCTGTGACCATTAGCAGATGAGACCTCTCTCATTGTATTGACATCCAGTGACTATTAGCAGATGAGACCTTTCCCACTGTAAGGATACCAATGACCATTAACAGATAAAACCCCACCCACTGTAAGGATACAGGTGACCATTAGCAGGTATGCCGCCACAAAATATAAGGACAGCCAGTGACCGTTAGCAGATGAGACCCTGCTCACTGTATGGACTGCCAGTTACCTTTAGCAAATGAGACCCCACTCACTATTAAGACAGCCAGTGACCTTTAGCATATGAGACCCCACTTACAGTACTATTAGGGCAGCCAGTGATCATTAGCAGTCGTCACCCTGTCCTCTGTAAGGACAGCCAGTGACTGTCAGTAGGCGTGACCCATTTATTTACGATTACAACCCGGTTTGCATGAAAGGGAGGAGCCTCACCTCCAAGGAGCTCCTTCCCTGCATCCCAACGTTGGGGAAGGTCTTCCAGACGTTGGCTATGGACCGCAGTGCTTCGCCCCCCAGGCTATCCCGGTTACCTCCCGTGTACCGCGACAGCCCATTGTCACCAGGCAGCAGAGTCTCGGCCCACAGACGGCACACGCTGTCCTTGCAGCACGTGAGCAGCACATTGCACACGGAGCCCCTGCAGGAACCAATCAGCAATGAGAAGAAGCTGAGAAATGGGCTTGTGAACCAATACAACAAAATAGATCTATATTTATCCCAGAAAGGTAATTTTTGTTGTTAAATAGCATTGCAAAAATTCTGTCTCGCAAAAAAAAAAAAAAAACCCAAACAGGCAGGTAAACACAATGTAACCGGTAAGTGTGTAGTATAGTTTGGGTAATACTTATGAAGTACAAATGCACCTGTAAACATTGACTGCAAATCATTTAGTGCAGGAGTAACAGGATTGTGATGAGTCACAGAGAGAGGTTAGTGTCCTGTGAAGTGGGCGGGGTTAGGGGCAAGGAGACGAGAAGTGTTGGCCAATCAAAAAGCAGAAGGTATAAAGGAGCAGGTGAAGAACACTGTCCTGTGTCTCGGGGAGACGGGTCCGATACTGTAGAAGCTCTCACTTGAGGGGACGGGCCTTGTTATTCAGACTGGAGTGCAGTCTGCACATCATCCTTCCCTCCATCAAAGTTTCCAAAATGTCAAAACTCAGAAAGTGGTAGCTTTCCTTAAAAGTGCGTTCAGCCTGCCAGCCATATGCACAGACATTATACCCTCCAGGAAAAAGCATCAAAGTACATGACAAATGTTATGACTGATTAGTAAGGCATCCTCAAGAATAGCAGCCTATTCCCCGCATTCTTGCGGACATCCTCTCTGATGTAATGCTAGTCTAGCCTGTCATTGTACATATAAGAAGGACAATGAAGCTTCTGAATCACTGCATCATTGATGTAAACACTAAAGTCACTAGAGTGGTGACAGCAGTCAACAGCTCTCTGGTGTGCCTGACGCTCAACACCAGGAAAGTAATCAAATCAGGGCAACCATTGCGTAATCCACCTTTATCAACCTGCGATTCTCTCCTAGCATGTACGCTGCACAAACTGGGCCACCAGCATTTCCATGGTAAGAACTTCAATGCCTTTTAATGAAAACTGGAAACGTGAATTCAGTACAAATTTATCTGTCACTATACGTTATGTATTGTTAGATTAAAGAACCGCGTTAAAATGTTCACATTTTGTAAATGCACGAAAGTATTCACATTAATCTGTTACCTCACGCAGCAGAGAAGATGTGGCGGCTCTGACTTTGCACGTTCACAATTGTATTCCGGTGCGTATCTTACACAATCACAGGATGTTATTCTAAAAAATATATATATTTATCATTGTTTTTATTGTAAGTTTGTACTGAGCACACTGGAGATCTTAAGTATGCTCAGTATGGAGAACTGCAGCACTAACTGCTGTATATTTGTTTAGCCATTTTAATGTCATGTTGAATGTTTATACTGATAGATGCATAGTAATCCTCTGAAGGTAGCGTGATGCCTCTGACTGTATTCCCTTTGCATGTTCACAACTGTATACAGCCAGAATAAAGCAGTGGACTGAGAGGGTGGACCAAACGCATACTCCGTCGTCCTTAATCTTCATATATATTTACGATGACTGGTCATCTCCATGAGCCGTTAAACTGGGACTATATGGAAATTAGACCAGTACAAAGGGGCGTCCATCACAAAAGCTCGGTGAGTATTGAACCAATTCTTTTCTTTTTTATTATAATTTTTTGGTTAAAAAAACAGGCCTGTGTGTTTCATCATGTGAGAGTTCCATTTAAGACTGTGTACACAGATAGCTATTTAAAAAAAAAAAAAAAAAAAAAGATTTAAAAGAAAATAATTCTGGCCTCATCGATGTGCATATAGTCACACTCTGGAGCCCTGTCCGGTTGCTTAACCATTTAAATTCTATGGAAGCAGCAAGGGTGTGCTTTTTCACGTCTTATCCATTTTGCCCTTTTTAAAAAAAAAATAAATAATGATTGGTGGAATCTGTTTTTGTGCACTTGTGGTTAGATATATTTTAGAACCTGGTAAGCACACGATTTTTATTATGTCCAGATATGTATTAGGTGAGACCAGAGGTGGAGAGTACAAATCCAGACCATGATTTTGTTTCAACCACCCAGTTGAGTATAAAAAGTCTCAGTCACAGAGAACTCAACCTCTGGGTGAGACCCATCTCTTCACCTCAAAATAGAAACACTTTCCACTGTAATTTTTCCTTTTAAACCTTCGAGTCCTAGTTAACCTTTTCTTTTGAATGTCAAACTTTAATGTTCTTGTTTTCTCTCTCTGATACACCAAGGATCCAGTGGACTACTGCCAGTCTAGATTGGCACTTTTCATGGTTTCACTATGTTTGGTCAGGAGGGCTCGCAACATTATTTAAAAAAACAATAATGTGCAAGCAACACCTCTGCAACATTGTCCCAGATGTGTATTGCATTTTGGTGGTCTAACTGACCGGGAAGTAAGAAGCACACTTTAAACTTTTAAAGCTTGAATAATGTTGCAGGAGGCATTTGCAGTGGAACCCTCCCAACCGCTCCCACACTTGATCACCAGTTTAAAAACTATAGGTCAATACCACACTAAATGTAGTTTCTCAGTTTAGCATTGTACTGTAGGCCTAATTCTACAAAACTGAATCTTTGCATTGCATTTAGTGCCATAGGCATACTTGTATTATACTGTTAAAATTCTTTATGCTTTTATCAGTTTTGTTTTCTAAAATAAGTGTTAGTCTTAAGCTTATGTTAAAGGAAAACACCAGCTTTTTGATTTGCTCATTTGCAGTCAACCCCAGAGTTAGATAAGAGGGTGCATATGCTTCTCTTCTGTCATTTTGCAATGCCCAGTCTAACACCATTTGCCTCGTATAATTCACTAGAAATGGACGCCATCCTTTTTAGGAGTTGCGGGCTATAGCTAGACATCTACTCCCAGTGAATGATGCTAAACTAGATTAACAATGTCAGAATGGGCATTGCAAACACAGCAAAGACAAAGGTATGCACCCTCTTATCTAACTCTGAAGCTGACTGCAAATTGGCTATTAAAAAAAAAAAAAAAAAAACATGGCATTTTCCTTAAAAACCGCTTAATTTAAGTTTTCACTTAATTTGAATCTATAAAATAAATGTATTTCTCTGCTGAACTTCTGGTGTGGTCATTTTATTGAATGTGACTTGTTGCATGAATTTAGGAGATATCTGTAAAATAGCAATATTTAACTGTTGAACTATTGGCACTGCCCTTTAAATTATTTCATCACAATAATATGAAGAAAAAGTGTAAAATAGCAGTATTTATTTGTTGAACTTTTGGAATTGCCCTTTTAATTAAGGTATTTGATCATAATAATATTAAGAAAAACTGTAAAATAAGTCATGTAAAAGAATAATTTGTCAATTTAATATTTTTTGCACTTCATTTAAAATAAATCATTTTACTGTAATCTTACAGTTTTTGTTTGGCAGCCACTGTTGCCAATCATTTTACAAGATTCTTTTATTTATTATTTTTTTTTAACACAGTATAGAAGCATCCTTTCTTTGGCGTGGGTGCTTGCCTAAATGGTTTTCCAGGGGCAGGGGTACTGGAGAAAGAGCCATGATCAATCATCATGCTGGTCACGCTATTGAATGGATCAATGTCCAAATTTACTCTTTCACAGTCATCTCATTAATGTTAGCAACGCCATTTATTCCATCCCCTTTCACCCTTCCGCCTTTTTTCCCCCTCCAGTCAACACGCATGGATTGAGAGCAAACCTCACCAATGCTGGAGTCTTGTTTCTCTCTTTGATGAAGCACATTCAGCTACTCGATATTGTCTTTGACTCTTGTTCAGAATCTCATGTCTCTCATAATCATTGTAGGCAGGCAGTCATTCTACCTTGTCCTCTCCCCCCTCTCTCTCTCCATAACCTTTGGTTTGCCTTAGCGTCTGACAGCCAGCAGTGGTGGGACACCCCTGGGTTTGGGGTCGGAGTCCAATCTCAGCATGATGAGTAGTTCTCATGTGCAAAAGATATTTTTGGTGATGGAAAAAAACAGAACGAAATCAAAATAACAAAAACCCTAATGAAAGAGAACGCAAGTGAACAAGGAAAAAAAACAAAACAAACGGGCTAGAAGAGGAATTGTGATGAGGACAGAAATAGTGAAAAACATATGCCACCATCGTGGAAGTTGACAAGGACACTGCAAAACACCACTCATCTAAACAGCGATGATGTTCGGTCTATACATCCCACCATCGGCCCCAGGACGTTTCTCCAAGGACTGTGACCACCAGTAGGCACTCCATCTTATCCACTATCCCTATACAGGAAGTGGCAAAAAGTTCCTCCAAGACTATGGAACGGACACATCTTTATTTATCACTCTTTTAGGCTGATATTGCTACTCCTTATCCATGGCTTCTGTCTTCGGTGTGGTCTTACTGAGGCATTTCTCAACCTGTTCTTGTAACTGTGGGTGTCTCGGCAGGTGAAACCTTACTTCAGAGTCCCACTAAACAGCCCCTTTGTCCTACTTCTGGTCCCAGGGTCCAGTTTTTAATGTAGCTCTTGTACTAGAATAGTGCTGAAGTGCTTTATATTACAATACAACTCCTGAATGAAAAGTGGACATTTTATCTGTTTTTTTTTGATAGCTTAATGGTTCATGGGAGATTAAATGAAGCACTTAATTAGTGATGGCTGATCCACATAGCGCTGATAAGCCACGCCCACAGGGAAAAACAGGATTTCAGGCGAGACCTCTTGAGTTCCACAGTTTATGGCCAAGCTGGAATGTTGCATGATCTGATCTTCTGCCTGGCAACCAGACTGAGGTAACCCAAAAATGTTTAGTTTGTTGCATTTTCCACCTACACCACGTGGGGAGGTTGTCTATCACCCCCCCCTCCCCCCCCTTCTAATTTTCCATAGCAACAAAAAGGAGCTCGCCTCAGCAACCAGAGCCTGGGGATTGCATGCATGCTTAGGAATGGAAATATTAAGGTGCAGTCAGTGTGAAGCCAGTATGACCTCACTATCACCTTTGTGACGTTTCCTAGCTGAACTGTGAATCACACGCAGCACCCAACCCACATGCAAGCTTCTCTCATTCATAGGAAGATACACACAGGAAACAAAAGCTATTGGATTTAGTGTAATATGGGTAACACGCTTGGGTACGAAACAGCGAGGTAATGACATAAAACCAAAAGAAAAAAACTAGTTTCCTGACTGTGCAAGATGCAGAAACAGATCAATTAAGAGAGAGGATCATACACCAACTGAGACAGACCAGACCAAGGGACCAGTAGACATCTCCTTCTTGGGTTCATCTGTCTGCTAAATGTGGTAGGACTTTACAAACAACCTTGAAAGGAACCATATCTATTCTTCTGCCCTAGAGAGATGCAAACTTATGGTGTCACGCTTCGTTTGCAGTGCAGGGACAAGGCCTGACAGCTGGATATGATGTGGGGTTTGTAAACACCATGGTGATTTAGCAAGGCCTTCAGGTGTGACACAGAGCAAACCGCAATCCGTTGACGCCCCCAACAACCCGCTTCAGCTCAGAACCAACGCAGCTCTGTAGTCTCCCAATCCTCGCTTGGGATTTACCAGAACAGGCAAATCTCTAATCACTTCTCTCCACACATTAGGTGTCCAGGAAAACCTACACAGCCTGAGGTCATACATGTACATGCTACCCCCAGCACCGTAGCACCCTGATCCAGGGAGGTGTGGCCTGAGGGCGTGACAAACACATACACAGCACTTTCACAGCAGGACGAACATCAAAAATCTGAGGCATCGGTAGATAATCCAGAAATGTGACAACCTGGAAGCTATTTTATATATGACCATAAACATAACATGTTCAACAACTTTGAGAAAAAGGTATGAGCAGAAAGGCAATGTGCAGGTCTCATAAGGGACGGGTTAGAAAATTGCAGAAATAAAAAAACGAATAAACACACACAGGAACAGAGACCCCAACCCGCCTCTCACCTTGGCATGTACTTGCTGGTCTTCCTCCAGGAAAAACCAGTCACAGTGCGTGGGTGGGCCAAGTAGACAAAGGAGAAGTCCGTCTCCCCATAAGAGGCCTGCTCTGGGGGTGTGAAGAGGGCAGCCCCCCCGGACTGCCAGCAGCTGGTGTTATACCACACTTTTACCAGGCAGTCATCCTGCAGGAAGAGAAATCCATTGTAGTGAGAATGCAGAAATCCGAACTGGCATGCCAGCCCACCTACTTCATTGATGACCTTGGAGCAAATCAATCATATGGCTGTGATGGCTGAAAGACAGTCAGTACTAGACTGTAGCCGGGAGGAAGTTGCTACTGGTTCTGAAAGCTCAGGGGACTGAGCATGAAACAAGAGGAAGTCCAGAACTACAAAAGATCCTGTTCACTGAGACCAAGCAGACGTAAACGGGCTCACTTGAGTTTCGCTTCAAGAAAAGAACTGGCTTACAAATTAGCCTTTTTATAACATTTATATAGCTGAAACCTTCCAACTTTGAACCGCCATCAAGGAGTTGCTCTGATTTCTTTAAGCTGTTTAGGATGACAACCAAGCAGATTGTAAGTCTTAGTCCAACGGTCACAGTCAGATGCAACACAAAATGTGACTGAAGCAGCACTAGATATGCGAGTGCTGTAGATCTGTCGCTCACAGCCACACAATAAAAACCAAAACTGTTATGGTGGGAGAAGGTTGAAATTTTAAGGAATAAGCAATCCAATGCACAGCCATAAGGCAGAATCTAGACATGCACTCAAATAAAAACACGTGGGCCAAAGAGCAACAGTCTCAGTCCATGACAGTCTACAGCAAAGGGGTATCTGGAATGCGCTTACCTGGCCGGCTGTAGCGAAGAACTCCCCACCAGCAGAGAACTTCATCAGGTGGATGGGGGAGGCAGTCCTATGGAAAGAGAAGGTAACAGCAAAGCGTTGGTAGGGAAGCACCAACCAAACCCACATAAGCAGGAAGGATGAAGAATGATGGCTAGAGAAGCCGCCAAACACCAGCAGACCCCTCCCAGCTCAGGTTTTCCAAAATAATAATTTTTGCTGCTGCTACATGGTTAGGTGGGTGTTTACTTGCACTGCCAGATGCATCTCCAGCTGCTCAGATGACTTCCAAATGTTGCTGGCTCCTCTGGTTCTCTGGGATCCACGGTAGGACGATCGCTGGACCATAGCTGGAGGCTAGCTGACCCAGTAAGGAGTTGGGCTCCTTTGTGTAAAAAAAAAAATAAAAAAATGGCAGGATATTCAGTGGTGCTGGTCTGACCTCGTTCAGACTCCCACTGGACTCATGGTCACTGAGAAAAAGCCCCTGGTTCTCACCTGTGGGATCCCAAGCAAGATTTATAGCCACTGACTTCAGAACAATCTGCCCTCTCTTCTGCCACTGGTAACTCAATTTCTATAGGACACAAAAGCACAGAGAACCCTCAGAAAGAAACATCATCCATGCGACGGAAAGGTCAACCAGGAAAATGTCAACGCCACAGTTTCACTTTGATGCCACGCGGCGGCTCCTAGAAACACCTACTGTTCCTTTTTCCTTTGGGTCCAGGATAGGGACGGGCTCAAAGACACGCACGACGTTCCCATAGGATGCTGCCACCTGTCAGTCGGAGAAAGGAAGCAAGCGCCACACCTTCAGCCGTACATCATACATCCTCGGCGCAAAGCACAGTACCACAGTAACCCAAAACCCCATGAGCTTCCTGCTGCCCGGCCACTTAGCCCAATGCATAATACACACTTGTGCTCATTTGTCTGGCATTTTAATGAGAATACAAAAGTCATGAAGGGGCAACGGAAAAGTAAGACAAGGCCCAGTTGCACACCAGTCGCAGGACACTCACAGTACAGCTCCCAGAATCACAGTTTACAATGAACAAAAGACTGAAATCTTAAAATATCCTGATGCTGAAAAGAGAATGGCTGTTTGTTTATGTGACCGCTGCTCAGTCCGCATCCACCACTCACAGGCTTCTCTGCTTCTCTCAGTTTGATCACAGACGGTCGGGGAAAGAGGAAACGTCCTACCCAGTGACCTGCTGCTAAAATTAGCTCTGCCTACAGTCAGCAGTGAGTACAAGCACCAAGGAGGACAGCCTCAGGGTGCGACCCAGAAATGCGACCGATCGGCGCATCCGTAGCGCCAAGCAGCCGCCCACAGCAGGTTAATTCTGTGCCCCCTCCCACTGGCAGTTAAAAGGAAGTCAGTGCCCCCAAGGTTAGACGGGGAGATTTATGACACGCGAGAGAAGACGTCTGCACAGTTTGGCTGCCTGCGGTAAGGCTGTTACAGACTGCACATGCGCAGCTTGCCGCATTACGGTGTGCAGGCAGCGCAGCAGAAAATTTCACACCTGTACACACCGCGTGTAGACGCTGTCATCCAGCACCTGTGTGCTGAAATCTTAATTGCCAGAAAGTGGCCTGCTCGTTTTGGTACCGTGAACGGCCTAGCACAAACATCACGGCCGCAAGCTCACATGAAGGGAGCAGGAGGCGGTTGACGGAGGCTTGCTAACTAGACACTGCAATCCACCTCCCTACAAGACCAGCCTCAGCTCTGTCCCACAACCACACACGCAGCTTGCTGGGGTAACCTTCAGTCTGCCCTGCTTTGCTAAACTCTCAGCAACAGCTGGGGCTGAGCGCCCACTGCAGCGCCACTCGCTGTCAGAAAGAAATCCGCAAACAATCAACCCGTTCATTACAACTAGGCAAACAAATAAACAGCCTTCCTGTTGAACCAGTAAGGCAAGAGGCTATTCCTCATTCGTACCAGTACTGGTCCTGAAAAGGTTTTAGTCATGAAATGTTTTACTCGCTTCCGTCGCATGTCACCTGGTCAACAGCCGGCTTAAACTGGACCCAATTGAACCTATGTTCACACTGTGCTGGTCCAAAACAGGCAGAACTGGACCACTCCAAACAATACGTAAGCTCCACCTGCCTGGCAGGACTTCAAAGCTTATCAAAGTCTATCTTTAAAGACTCCGTGTTAGATTTCACAGGTCCGGCTGAAAGACCTTAAACCAGCAGCTCTGCGTTCCTCAGTCCAGACAGCCAGGCTAATGCCTCTGAAAGCTCATTAATTTTAAATACTCAGTTTTTATTCTACGTCCTCGCCAACACAATGAGCTCAACATCACATCTGTAACACCATCTGAAGTGGCTTCCCTGAAGCTCAGAGCTGTGTTTCCAGAGATGCCACATATCTCACACTCACGTGTTAAAGTTGACCTGAACCCAGCAAAGTTGCTGGTCACGTTTCCATTTCAAACCACAACATGGCTTCATACTCCTCAGCTCTGTCTGTCTCACTGACCCTGGAAGGTGCAGTTAACGTCCCAGGCACATAAATGCCCCTGTTCATACAATTCCCATGATGCAGAACAAGCACTAACAGAAAGTTTTCCGTGTTGGACTTGCACCAAAATTTGGTTAAGCCTCATTCACTAGGTTACTAAACAGCTAACTATGCGTTAAAGAAGCAGGCACCCAGACAAGCAGCAGGCCAGAAATGAGGTGAGACCACAAGGCTACGTTTCTTACCAGTCCGCCCTGCAGGGAGCTGTCCACACAGCCCACCTGGACGTTGCCATGATTGGCCCCAGGGATGATCTGCAGGCGCTCGAAGTTGCTGCCCAGGATGATGATGTCACAGCCAGACGCATATGCCTACAGGGCAGGACAGGAAGACTGGAGCTCACAAGAAATCCAACACTGACCCCCACGCTACATTTAGGAAGCAACTTGGATAGACTGGAATTACGAGCTTTCAAATGACAACTTTCCTCTGAGTGTTTTGCTTGCGAAAGCAGGTTCTGCCTGACTGACCTACACTTGCGTTAAATGACTGAAAGGAAGCACAGAATGAAATGTAAGCTAAAAATGTCTACATAAATAAAACCCAACCTTCAAAACCTAAGACTTCAAAGCTTCAAACTCCTATTTTCTGTCCTAGATAACAGCTTCTAACCAGAGAGTCTTGAAATACAGACATGAAGGACACTGAATGCATTAATTTAGATACCTTCAGGTCTGCTAACCAATGATTTATCTCAGCAAAAAAAAAAAAAACGCAAAGTGAAAGTGCATTGATCTTAACGGGAAGAGCGGAGATCGGATTCTCTGTCGCAATTACCTGTACATGAAAGATGAGAAAGATCTATCCAGATTCATAGGCTAAAACATGCAATTCAGCCTCAGTGCAGACGATGTTAATATCGTGCGTATTTCGACGATGTGCAAAAGCAGGCCAAAGGCACGCATGACATGCAGGACTATGATGTAAGGCGCCCAGGTCCCGCTCCCGGTTCGTGCACGATGATGTGGCGATAGAGGGCACATGTTCCTTACCGTGAAGGGCTCATCGTTTACATTTCCCACGGCGAAGCAGTTGTCCCCCGGGTTCACAGCCCCTGTGAGGACCTGGTGGAGATTCATCGTTCTCCGATCGCTTAAACTCCAAACTTGATGCGACGTCGGGTGGGACTAGGCACCTCCATGCCGGGGACAGCTCTTTGACAGGACCGCAGCCCCGGGTGGTCAGGCCACGGCGGACCTGCGTGGAGGTGTCACTGACTCAGCCTGGTAGGAGCTCCGGAACTCAGGGCCTGGGGATCAGCCCGAATCAGGCAGCTGGGTATCCACTCGGACAACTTCCCCCGCCCCGGGCTAACTGTGCCAGACTGGCCGAAGGTCCAGACGAGCCGCCAGCTGACAGCGTCGGATCCACCGGTTCCACGCAGCAGCTCACATGACACCGGGCCACCTACTAGCCAGCGAATACCCTCCAACTCCACAGGGAACGGCGAATTATCTACTACTGCAACAGGACAGCACAGCTCTCGGTAGGAACGCACCGCACTTTCCCGAAATTACTAACCGAGAGGCTGCAGATCCTACTACTTCTTCAACTATCTGTCGGCAGCAGAGAAACAGAGCTCAGTTCGAGGAATTGAAGCTGAAGAGGTGCGTATGTGATCGAGAGAAGTGTCCTGTGGTTATTGTAGTTCAAGAAGAGACGCCTCGTCATAGCGGTACATGTCACTAGACGCAGTGGTTTGTGGTTACGGTAGTTGAAGGAGACATGTCGTCTATATGAACGTCAGTGTGCGCTCAAACGCAGTGGCTCATGGTTAATGTATTTCAGACTGCAGCTTTTGCCGATTGGGCGGTATGGCTTGTCAGTGTTAGTGATTTTTTTTCAACTTCAAGCATATATCCAACATATCCAATACAAAAGCACTAGTGAAGTTGAGGAAGTTAGGAGGCAGACTTTTGTGTCAGGCGCAATGGCATGTGGTACATGTAGTTCATAAAGAAAAACCTACAGTTTATGCATAAGTGCCTTCAAGAGTGTCCAAGGTGGGTGTAATACAGCTTCCGGTTCTGTAGTTACTAGCGAATTATGTTGCTAATCGTCCATAATGCTGACCTATGGATTTTCGAAACAGTTTCTGAACTAGAATTTAGATTAAGTTTATTTGGATTGCATCTTTGAGTGTAGTAGCAGAGGTATGTCCTAACAGGCTGTAAAGAGATAAATACAACTTGGTAAACTACATTAGAAGGCAGGGGCATATATACCCTGGCAGATTAAGGGGACCCAGCATTTTTCAGGTGCTCTGGAATCCATAAAATTAAATATTATAAAATTGGACGGGAGGGCCACAGGTGACATTTTGTCAGGGGCCCCAGAATTTCTTGATATTCCCCTGACAGGAGATGATAAAAATATTTACAAACCAGACATGCCAATCAAAACGACATCCCTAATATTTGAGTTCACACATGCAGAAGTCCCTCCGACGAATCTGAATTAATTTCAAAACAGAACAGGTAGCATAACTTTTTAACAAAACAGATTAAATATAAATTAGGATTTTTTTTTCTTTGTCGGAAGGGAGGATCATTAACCACCTTAAAAAAGAAGTTGGGATTATCATTATTCATTAGCTCCATCTGGCTCCTGCTCTCAGTGATGTATTGGTGTGTTCTGGTTTATTTGCCCCCCGCCCCCCCCCCCCCACTCATAAATACCAATGTCACATGACCATATTGCTAAGACTCTCCAACACTGCTTAGCAATGTTAATTCTAGCAGGATTTGAGAGTGGAACCAGTCTGATAACCTAGTATCCCAGAAAGAACATTAAGAATTTTCCTGTTTGGGTAGTGGAGACTTGAGTCAACGCGCCATTTACATCACCATTAAATTCCATAATTCAATTGTGGTTGACTCAGTACTATTAAGACTAATCACCTCAAAGAGTTGCTGTAAAATCCACATTGATTCATGATTACAGCACCACAATGTGACAAAAAAAGTGGGGGAGGGGGGGTTGAATGGCGCCCCTTGTTCTGGTAGGGTTGTAGAAATTAAAAAGCATGTAAGCATATAAAGTGGAGGCTTTGCACAAAGCCCTCCACAGTTCAGCTGTTCTGAAGTAGCTCTCATTGTGGAAGCATAGATTCACATGCTGAAAGCACAGCAATGGAAACGCATACAGGACTTTTACTCTCCTGAGGACCTCTGCACAGCCGCCTTTGACATCACCAGTTCATCACTTAACTAATGCTCTTTGGAGCTTGTGAATTTCCGTTTG
Organism: Pollimyrus isidori; assembly: GCA_019775955.2. Classification (NCBI taxonomy): domain Eukaryota; kingdom Metazoa; phylum Chordata; class Actinopteri; order Osteoglossiformes; family Mormyridae; genus Pollimyrus; species Pollimyrus isidori. Next base: position 7,143,347 of record JABFDZ020000044.1, on the reverse strand, counting down.
ATAACTGGATGTACCGGGGGTGTTCCAGGGTCAGCCATGCTGAACCTCCCAAGCTTAAACACAGCAGGGAAGATATAATCTACAAATAAAAAATGAGGATAGTTGCAGTAGAGATCAGATCCAGTGTATGATGTCAGAAGAGGTCAAACACTGGGAAAATATCCTTAAAATAAAGTGAAAAACAGTGCTAACATCCACATTTCATCTATCTAACAAGAAGGCCATATACCCCAGCCACCACCTGTGGGTTTCAGACCACATTTCACATACAAAAGACTTTATAAAGCATTTGGTTGAAAATGGTTCTAATTTATTTGTTTCTCCTGGTGGATATTATGGTTCAAATAATTAGCATTCAATATAGGATGATTAGCTGCGATGGGCTGGCCCCCCACCCAGGGTTGCTCCCTGCCTCGTACCCATTGCCTCCAGGATAGGCTCTGGACCCCCCCGCAACTCAGTAGGATAAGCGGGTTGGAAAATGGATGGATGGATGGATGTATGATGATTGGTTGGTGCCCCATCCTGGGTTGTTTCTTGCCTTGCGCCCATATCCTCTGGGATAGGATCTGGACCCTACATGACCCTCCATAGGACAAGTGGTTACAGAAGATGGATGGATGGATGATTGTACTACTGATATTTTTTCTTTTTAAATTATTTATTTGAAGTAAATGAGCTCATAATATAGAATCTGTGTGATATTAATGATATATTATTATTCACTTAGTTTTACTGCATGTTATGGTGTTAGAATCCATCTGTTCATCCATCAATCCATCCATCAAATTTAAGCCTGCATGTTCTTGTATTGGTAGTGCTCAGCTTTCATATTAATTTCTTTGATATAATGCATCATTAAAGAGCAGCAGCTCATTGGTCATTGCCTTTGTATGCAACTTCCTGTGGTGTCAGGGTCACACAGAAGTTCTGCAGAATGGAACTGGAATGGAGCTGCTGTGTTCCATGCCAACACAAACTGAAGTCTTAGCCCATATCATGGTGATGTAGCTCTTCACAGAGAAGTGCAGCCGTTAATCCTCTGCCAGGTGGTTCTCCTGTGACAAAGTGCCTAGCTGTACAACCACTTCAAACCGTGACTCACCCCGGCCAACTAAGTCAGCTAAGCAGCCATGTAATGAAAATTATAAATTGGGTATTTAAATACTTCCTGGACTTAACTCTGGGGTCAGCTTTCAGAGTGACACAGAGAATAAGATCTTACTGTGTTGGGGTTGTTTTGAAAAAGGCTGGGCTCCAGTGAGACTGCATTTAAAAATTTCCCTGCTGCCATTGAGAAACCCATGCATTCAGTCATTGGATGAGAACAGATCAATGAATGGGTGTGTGTCACATTCTGGAGATACAGGCGTGCAGAGAATTCCTCATGCGGTGTGTCCAACACTAAACCTTAAACCTCACGCTGCTGATTAAGGTCTCATGTATTTAATAGTGAATCACTAGTGATGACTTTAAAAAAACAATCCATAAATGTTTTTAGTTATGATGCTTTTCCGGCTGACTGGCTCTGTCATCCCTTTATTGTCTTCCCTGTTTACCAGCAAAGGTATCACACTGTTGTTGCTCTAGTAATCTGACAGCACCAGGAGGACTTACTCCCAGTGCAGAGCAGACCAGGCTTACTTTGTCGGGGTATTGTGCAGTTGGTACTCTTGAAACAGAAGACTCTGTACCGGTGGGCACCAGTGATGCGCGGATCAATGTAAAAACAACCCGAACCCGACCGACGTTTTCAACTAACCCGCCCGCAACTCGGACCGCAAAAGAAAAAAAAGAAAATATTGTACCCGACCTGCTTCCTGTCTAGTACCATATAGCCTAAATTACAAAGGTTTAATTGGCATCTTTATTTCAAACGACCCGACCGACCGCGACCCGAATATCATTAAAATATTTTTGGATGACTCGTAACCGCGGGTAACCGCGGGTGACCGCGGGCACCCGCTCGTTTGGGATCAACCCGCGCATCACTGGTGGGCACAGTCTGGTGCCTGAGAGAATCTTATGTCACACCTTCAAGTAGAGCACTTCATCTGACTTTTTCTAGATTAGTTTGATCTACGTAAGATAAATAAATATAGTTTGTTCAGGTGGCCATTAAAGTTTCGAGCAAGTCTGTTTGATTATTTTTTATAATTTGGGGTTCGAACATTCGATTACGGCAGATAGAGGTTTTACTGCCATCTACTGGTTAATATTGGAACAGTCAACAATGATTACTGATAACGTTAGTCAACAAAGATAGCGTCACAGAAAAACTTAAGCGGTGTATTTTCTGTACTTTTTAAATGCTAATTTCAGAAATGCACTAAGAATTTTGCTATCACACATCTCTTTGAGTGACTTCATTTTTATTAATAGTATATAATTCCTTATTATGAATGTATGGACATATTATTAATGAATGATTTTCTTTCTATTCGCGAACATTTTTAAGAATTTACAGGAGAGTACCTTAAGTCTGTTTTGCCAGAGTCTACAAGCTGTAACACTTTTGGCCATTGAGACAGGACCCTGCTTTCTCTGGCTCTATTTACCCTTGGTTTTAAAATGCGTCTCGGGCAATCGGATCATAAGTGGACACCACTAAATACACATGTAAATGATCACTCACACCACTAGCCAAGGTGGTCTGGCACGCATTCGGCCACACCTTTTGTAGCGTAAACGCCTGTGTGTCCTATTACATTCCCGACAAAAACATAACTGCACTCGGCCATTAGACCTTCTACCGGAAGTGACGTAGGAAGCAACAAAATCTGAACTGGACTTTTTGTAGACATGTTTTTGACACAGATGTAAATGGCGATGTGTTTCGGCCTTTCGATTGTGATCTTATTGCCCAAAACGCTTTTTCAAACCAAGTGTAAACATGGGCCATGAAGTCCAGTTTCCTGCACGTTGATCAGTTGCTGGACCCTTAAAAAGAATGTTTCTGAGGCTGACAGCAGAAAATGACACATATCTTCCTTTAAGATGAGTCACTTCCACCATGCATATAGATTGTAAATATATATAAAGCATAAAGTTTAATTGTGTGTCACTCAAAAATAGCGTCTGATAGGGAAATTAAATAAAATACTTGACTTAAATTAAATATTCGAATTTAGCACAAAAATACTGCAAAATTCAGCTATTTTGACTTGTGTGACAGAAAGAAAGTAAAAATTTGTTGACCAGCGTAATTGTTTTACATGAAAAATGTAAATACCAGTGAAAAGGTAGTTTATACACAAGAAATCAACCCCAGAAAAAAATGAATTTTAATCATTATAGTGAAGACATCAGATTTTACTCTCAATAGATCCTTCTGGGGTTCCCGATTGAAAGGCTTTGTGCAGTGGCTTGTGGGATTCTTGCCTGTGACGTGCTAAAAGTTACCTTTGAAGCCACTTTTTGTTTGACAGAGAGATGCCCTGTAATGGCAAAACACAGTGTCCATTCCAAAACTGAAGCCAGAGGCATAGATAGACCTTAGACAAAGATCTTGGCCAGACTAGACCCAGTGATTTTACTGGAGTGGAAATTTGGTGGGGGGTCCCTCAGTATATTTTGCCAATGGGGGGTGGTACGTCAGTACATTTTGAGGTCAACTGGGTGATGGGTTCGGAAGATCCGCTTTGCAGAATGCAAAGCCACTTATTTCATTTTTATTTTTTGGCAAGGGGTGGTACCTGGGGTAGGCATGGCCAGCCCTTAGATCTGCCCCTGACTGGAACATAGAAAAATGGCTTCAAAGTTTTTTGTAGCCAGGTAAATGATAGTGTTTTCTTCGATATTGAGCACAGCCGACCAAAGATGTTTTGTCACAAGATAAGACAGACATGGGGGGCAGGATTTTGGTCTTTAATCTATTATGATAAAATATTAGTTATGATGCTTGGTGTTGTAGGCTTAGGTAAGCTTTGTATAGCCCATCGGAGCACATGGCCTACGAGATATTTTATTGTTATTTTTCCAGTTAGTCTTAAAGACAGCTTTACACTGGGCAAGATCCTGGTGGAGGGTAGGATGCTGTCTGCTTTAGTTTCATGAGCAACGGCCTGCTGCTGCATGCTTAATGCCAGTCACAGAGGCAAATCCCGATAGAAGTGGATCTCGCACCTTTATCAAAACCCTGCACCAGAACAGTCCTGGTGATATCCACAAGAGTGAGTGTAACGCACACTGCTCCCAGATCAGCGGGACGTATCCTGGCACGCAAACACACAGAACACAGAGCTCACTTCTCAGGTGCTTTCACTGCATTAAATTCTGTAGGATCTCGCAGCTCTATGGCCTGGTCATTGCACCGCGGGGTGGTCCGACCCGTGACCTCCCACCTCTGTGCCGTGTCGGCGTGCTCTGTCCACCAGCAGGCCCGTGTCCCACTGCAGGGCCTGACAGGAGGAGGGTGCGGAGAGAGTATCTGAATCTTAATGAAGTGATGCAGTGTTAAGTAGGACAGACGGCGGCTCCATGAATAATTAATCCGTTATTGACATCACGGTGGTTTCAGGAGCTCCTAGACGTGCTGGCTGCTCTGAAGGCAGTTTGCAGTGTTCCTCAGAAATAGGTCACGGCACTATTAAAGATGTAGCTTATGACTCACACTAAATATTGCATGGTTCCAAAAAGTGTCCCCTCCCATTCCTGCTGGTATGGTGGCGGCTGGGTGACAGCCCTTTGTTTCTGCGTGACAAGGCACTCTGGGAAATTTGCGCGTATCCGTAGCGACAGAGGCGCTGCACTCCCCCATTTCAGGCTAGTCCTGTCAGAATCCTCTTACTTCATGCGGGTGTTAAAAAGCTTTCGGAAATAGACCGGTGCCTGTTTTTCTGCTTTCATGCCCAAACTGTGTCTCATTCATCCTCATCGTTATGCTGTCCAATTAACAGGGTCACCCCCCCCCCCCCTCCACTCATGCTTCAAATCACAAAAAGCCACAGCGGCCCATTTTACTAGGACACACTTGCAGCGTAATGAAATGAGGACAATTAAAGCCAGTCAGCTTGAGAAGGTTCAGTTAAAATAAATGCCTGTGGTGTCACCGGTTACAAAAAAAAAAATTCAAGTCATGAAATTTAATGGCTGTTTCTAAGAGGGCTGCTATTCTCCCAGATTCATACAGGGTCCTATTTTGGTGTGTCTTCCTTAGGCTTATCACATGATCCAGAAATGAGAATCCCACAGTGCCCAATATAGGTTTTCATTTGAATAATTGATTGGTTGTGCCGTCAAGTCACTAACGAATTGGCTTCTTCCGTTGATGTGTATGAATGCTCTCTGCTCACAGTAAAGCTGTGTTCTCTGACCTGTTCCTTATTCCCCACCAAGACCACCCACCTTATTTTCCTCATATCGCTCATATTGGACTTGGGTGTTATATTATAGCACCGTGATGGTCATGTTCTCCAGAACAGAGGATGGAGGGAGGATCCAGAGCAAGGAGCTGATCTGTCAGATTGAAATGGAAGTGGGTTGTTGGTGGCCCCTCTGGTCCATAATGGACCTGTTCAGCAGCTATGAGTCTCAGTTTTCGGTCTAAAGGTCCTTTGATTATTGAGTGGGACATAGCTGGTGTTGTGGCCAAGGGTGCTGTGTGGATGTGACCCACATGTAGGACAGACCAACATGCCTTTATTACTATCAAACTATGGATATAATCCTGGTGAAAAACATACAAACAAAATAAGTAACAGCAAGCAGTGTCAAGCTGGTACTCAAAGGGGTTTTAAGGACACTAGAAAGAATCCGATACCCCTTCATGAGGTCTGGGTAACCACTGAAAACTAACTCCATGATCTCATAGGCACACACCCAACTTTTTGACCCTGTCCAATAGGAGCTGCTGTTTCTCAGCCTAGCCAATAGGGATGGGGTTTACTCACACCAGGGGAACATTCAGCAGGTGACATAACAACCACTCAATTCACTTACTGCTCCTTCAAAGAGTTTGGCGGTTGAGCTGGTCCATTATATTTCACTTCACATTCCCACCTAAACCAGACCAGATGTTGGAATTTATAATGCCCTCGTTATTTATCAAGATTAAATATTAATTAACTTACATTGCAATTAATTATTTAACTTATGTCGGGCACATAATAATTGTAGAGACTTATTGAACATCTGAGCTGTAATTCCCAGTAGGTGAAAGTGCCAGTTTGGAGTGGCTAATTTCATTTCATTTCCGTCATATATCCTGACCTCATTTCATCTGCGGGACTGAAATGTCTTTGTTCTGAGTAGGAGCCAAGACCCCGAGTAGTGCAATGGTTCTGAATCTGGGCTCATCTCAGAAGCACATTCACAGCATCTCTGGCCTTTGGTAGCCGCAGCAAAGGCACTGTCAGTGTACTGTGAGGACTGCTAGAATTTAAGCTGCCCTGATGTTGATGGGGTCGTCGTCGAGGCCGCCGACTCACACGGGGGAGCTGGCTTTCGTTCCTTTCCCCGCCTTCATGTGCTTCATCTGCCGGCTGTTAGCCATTTTGAAAATAGTCCTGATGAAAATTATGCTCCTAAGCTGTGCAGATGGGTTAGAAAACGATCGTAAACATTGCAGCGACAACCGGAGCGACACGTCACCACCACCAGGGGGCAGTGTTGACACACTGAAGCACGATACCATGCTTTACTGCCTGCTGTGTTCCCGTGCGCAGGGGCTGTGGAGGCGGCCGTCGCTTTCCAGGTCGCTCTCTTTGAGGATGGGAGCAGGTTTTTGGCACCTGGGTGAGGGCATGAGAGGCCATTGACCAACTGAAAGCCAATTTGACTGTGATACAGCAGCAGCCCCAGGGCCAGAGAGATGCTAATGCAATGGAATAATCAAAAGCTGCCGCTTCTTCACAGAGCCCAATGCCCTACGTGGATTAAAGACGGAGGACAAAATCTATGCTGTGGATGATGTGTCCCTTTATGTTTTTCGGAGGCCGTGGTAAATATTGAGTCGTGCTGCAGTATAATGGCAATATTCACCCAAGATCCATGTCACCCACGTGAATAAGACCCATGAGCTTATCTGAGCTGAAACATGGAAGAAAGGGCAGCCCGCCGGCTAACTCCGTCACAGCCTCGACCGCATTGAAGCTAATCAGCTTATGGGCGAGACTTTGGGCTGCTTAGGTTGAGCGTAACCCCCTGGCCCGGCCGATGCTGTTGTTGGACTCTGCCTGTTTCTTCTGACGCCTGTCTGTGAAGAGCCTCCGCCGATGCGCTGTCATAACAAGGTGTTGTGGTGTTGTGGTGTGCTCGCCTCTTATGGGCGCCCCCTACAGGCCCCCGCATCAACGTGCCCCAAGTCGTGAGAACAATGGCAGGGAATGGGCAGGGTCGGCAGGATATCCCTGCACATTAAGCGCAGCCACTTCCCCCAAGCGCTTCCCAGCATCCTCCAGGAAGATGGTGCAGGTCAGGAGAGGTCAGCAGACACCCGCCCCTGGCCCCTTCCCTGCATGTCACCTGCGTCAGGGGTGCTGACACCAGGGCTCTCTGCTTTCGTTCCTGGATTTGAGTGTCGGGGGGGAGGGGGGGGCTTCTGTTTGGCAAAAACAAAAAGGCAGAACCCCACTAATTAGATTTTGCAAATCTTCTTATATGTCACTAGATTTTCCTTGACTTACTTGTTGCACTGATGCTTTTAACCAAATCGACCTACATACATTATGGATGTCTCTATTTATAAATCTATACAATATCAGAATGGGGATGATAAAATTAATCTTGTGCTCAGTATCCTTATCAAGGTTAAAACTGTGGTTCTTGTCCTAGAACCAGACTCTCTAACTAGTCATGCACTTATTACAAGTCTTCCACCAAAATGTATGTTGGAGACAGTGTTTTATATAGCAATAGTTTCTAGCTGCTTAAAGAATCTATGCATGACCAAATATAAGTGATCTTATGGTAATATTTTCAACTGTGGACATGACATTTCATGAACTTTTAATGTGCTTAATGGATCACTGCCTTTACTAGACAGTGACACAATTCAGCATGAGACACTGAATACCAAAACCATCATTTTAATGTTCTCATTCGTGCTTTCATGGGTACAGACAGGACTATTTCTGTAGAGGTGGGGCATAATAGAAGAAGAAAACATATGATAAATCCTATTAAGAGACAGTGTCAAAGGACCAAAAGTCACCTTCCAGAATCCTCCAGTAACTCACATCAAGTTCAACGCGTTAAAAATGTCCCAACACAACATGGATGCTACCGATTAAGGAACATAAAATCAACAAATGTCAGGAAATAAAATGAAAATAATATTACTGACAGCAAACCTATGAACTTATAGTGTTTTCAGATCGGCAATTTTGGTATAAACCGTCCCCAAATTATCTTGCATACTCATTTATCGCACATCTTGGGCTGATTTACAGCAGTGTTTTTTTCCCAGAAAGCATCTAATCTTCAGTAAATGTGAGGGCTTTGGATGTCTGAGCATTTACGCTTTGATGGATCGCGTATAAATGATATTCTCCATTGAAGATCACGGCTCAGGCGGGTGGGCGTTCGCGAGGACATCTGTGCCGCATTTGGAGTTCACAGATGTGAAACTGAAGATCGGAATGGGCGGGGGGCGGTTCTTTTGCCATTAAGGAAGTTCAGCAACATTTATCTCCATATACAATACATGCAAACAAAATCATATGGCAGCGTTTTAAAAAGAAGCCCAGCCGTCTGAACTTTGAAAATGTGCATGGCGACTATTTAAGACTGGATATAAGACAGTTTAGAATATGATTAAGTGACAAGTATGGTCCCTATTAGTGCTTATTCACACAAATGGGATACTGATGTTTTAATTAAAAATTAAAAGCTGTATCTGACTGAGATGCACCGTGGGTTCGCCGTTATCTTTGTGTGATTATCTAAGCATGAAAAGGCTTGGGTGTGTTTCAGGAAACCAGGGAGAAAGGCTTTGGCCGTGTGCTTAAACGCATGGGTACTCCCATGCAGAGACACACTCGGACTGCTTCCATAGGTAGCTTTTCTGTTCCCCTTTGGTGAAATATTGATACGGAAATGAAAAGTCAGACGGTGACCCAGTTCCATCACGAATCCCGACTGCCTAGCCGGCATGCGTGGTACGGAAAGTGGCGGTGAGGCAGCCTGAGACGATCTCTCGACGGCAGTCTGGCGAGCGGTTTCTGAAGATCCAAGCCCGCCACGCGCTCTGCCACCTCTGGCAGAGTCCCCTGCCCAAACGTACCCCAAGCGGCCCTTCCCTACGATTGAACGTTCCCCTCTGAAGAGGGATAATGTTGACTCAATGATTTATTGACGTGACACTGACTGCCACGCTTATTTTCCGGGATGTCGAGGCTGCGTGGCCCCCATCTCGGCACTAAGGTGCCCACAGGCTCTGATCGTGGACGATTTAATGAGGAGCGGCGAGTATTTTTGTACCTTTAGGCCTCTCGGTTCAGCTTTCACACTGACCAACGTTTACAGAAAAGACGTAGTGAGTGCGTAACATACAGAAGGACTGTTCTTTAGCAGACAACCGGGAGCTGCTGTTGTTCTGCACAGGCTGCCGATTGTTTCTTAGTGTGACGCCAGCGGAGCCACGTAGCCCTTGCTACACGTCCCCCTGAAACCGTTTTCTCAAGAGCTTCTAACGGACACTGAGGGAGCCCTACAGTCCTTGGTACTGAGCCTGGAGCTCTCTGGAAAGGCTTATGAACATCTTCTGTGGCCTCAGAGCTTCCTTTAGCTTCTTCACATTACCAGCTGACAGATGACTCGGCATATATACCCAAAGGTTGCAAACTGAATCAGTGTCTTTAATTAAGAAAGAACATTCTCAAGAGAATGTGGACATCAGTGACGGGTGCGTCATCCTCATCTGAGCTTCCTTGCGGAGGCCTGACATTTTAAAATGTAAATACGATCATTTACTCTGAAACCGGGAAGCGTCTCTCTGTACTAAGATTTGCTGTGATGAAATAAATTAGCACTTGAATAAGAATCTTGAAAATGGTGAAATACTGTATGTTCTTGATGATACTTTTCAAGTACTTCTAAACAGCAGATAATACAATGGCAAAAAACTCTGATTGGTGCACACTAATATAGCAAATGCCACTGGTTGGTGGAGATTGAAATAGCAAGAGGCACTGATTGGTGGACACTAAAATAGCAAGTGCCATTGATTGGCATGCACTAAACAACTAAGTTGCTAAATTGGATCAAATGGTATGTCCCAACATCAAGTCATGTCATATTATTACATTTTATACAATTTTACTATAGCCAAATGGTTATTTTTATCTTCAATTTTATTACCGCTCTCTATTGTACCAAGTTAAATGTACTAAATTATTAATCTTCGAATGCTTACCACAGCTTGATTTACCAAATTCCACAAACAAGCCTGTTTATCTGCAAGTTCCAGCTGTGGCCTCTCCTTGGTGTCAATAGCAGCTCGCCCAGCACATCTGAAGACAGGACAGACAGGACAGGCCAAGACAGACCAGAACAGGACAGGACAGATCCCCACAGTCTCCATGCCAGTCTACGGGTGGGAGTGAGGAAGAGTGAAGATTTTCCAGGAAATATTTTCTTGGTGGGTATCCTGTCGGATGGATGTTGCCGTGATACGAGCGTGCGCACACATTTCAACGTGAAAATGGAACACCGGAGAATCTGAAAATCAGGTCTGCTGGCATTTCCAACAAAAGAATGGCAGATTGTGAAATTTGGTTGTCTACAATTTGCATAAACCCCCTTTTGAGACTGAAATCATTGTAAGCGTTTGTAATATATAATTTCTTTTTGTTTTATATTTACTATGAATAAATATTTTATATTTTATTTATGACTCATTAATTGTGCACACTCTGAATGACAGCACTGTTTATGCAGTCAGCCAGTATCAGCTGACTTTTTTGGACTTATGTTATAAAGATATCTTAAAGACATTTTGGTTTTAAGCAGAGACCTACATGCTAGCTATTTTATGATTCCCCGATAATGAGATATCTGACTCATCACTCGACATTCACTAGACGCACATCTGACAAACTGGTCCAGGAGCTTGTCATGTGATCATCTCCACCATTTGAATGCCCCTCCTCTGCTGCTCCCCTCCCATTTCTGTTCTCAGGTACAAAACCTTAATTTAGCCCATAATCCATTATCTGCGTTTCCCTTGGGTTGTGAATCAGACTTTCTGATTACAAAAAAAAAAATGTAGTTTTTCTGGACATTTAGGGATTTTTTTCTTGCGCTTGGAAAAACCTGTTAGGACTAGCTAAGTGCTTTTGTGGGAATGATTATGATTTAATGCGGCCTTATCTGCAGGATGTGGAACCAGAATCCACCAGGTATGTGCTGAGCTGGGGCCGCATACCTGGTCGGGTCGTGACCTGCTGGGACCTAAAGGTCACGGTGATGCGATTCAGGGCAGGGCAGAGTGAAAGGTGAGATCCTTCAAAGGAATCCTGATACAGCCCCTCTTCCGCTTCCCAGGCTGGAGTTCCGAGCTGGGCTGACTATGCCAGGACCCCTAAGTGTTGGGCCGTGACCTCTGGGTGGATTCTCAGGGGACGGCGAGCCGCATTGCTCAAGGATGCCGGCATCGTTAGAGAGTAGCGGATGATGCGGATCACTGCTGCTTTGCAGAGATCCATTACAGCATGATCCCAAAAGTAACTTTGGTCCTGAGTCTAAATTACACAGAGACGTGTCTGTGCATAAAGCAGTTTTAAAATTGATTGTTTAGAAAATCAAGGCCAATGGGGAAAACAAACCAAAAGACCTTTTGATATAGCTTTTTATAGCTATAGTTTTCTCAAGACTCATTTAAGTCCCCCAGGTCACCTGACACCGAAAGCCCCATTGAACAATACAGAAAGTCAGTTAATCCTCTTAAGTCACGTGCCAGATACCTCCAACTCGTACAATAAAGAAGTGATTTTTCCCTGAAAATGAAGCCCTGATCTCCCAGCATCAGTGAACGGTGACAGAATCTGCATCTTACATCCGTATCTCAGGCAGTTTGAACTCCTCTCTCATCTCTTAAACTCACAAGTGTCCATCGCTCCATTTCATCCAGACTTTTATTTCCTTAGGACGTTTTAATTTGAAAATGTGTAATTCCACTGATTAAAAAAATGAATGTAGCGGTGAGTCATTGAGCGTGTACAAAGTGGCCAGATAACTACAGAAGATATTGATCAGTCATTAGACTACAGAACAGTACCTGGGGCTCCAACTCTCTAGAAATCAGAACACTGAGTCGTTTTTGTAATAACTGTTATTGCTGCTTAAAACAGAGTAGCGTGTCCCAATAACGTGTAGGGTTTCTCAGCTAAACATGACAGTAAATTGCTGGTCATTAATTGGCTCTCGACAGTCAATAAGAATGGCTGCTGAACTGCTTTAATGTATTTACTGTTTAATGCAGCAAAGGTGAGTTGTGGGCAGCACAACTTGTTGTGTCCTGCAGGATGTGATGTAAATTAGCTGCCAGTTAGCGCTGAAAGCTGCATACAAACTTACCAAGAGCAGAGATAAATCTGTAATTTGAAAATCTTGCAGCTTCTTCTTGGTGACAGATGGAGATATTTGCTGTTGGTGAGATACCAGGAGAAAGAGCTTTTGAATTTTTCTTTTTCCTTGAATGAACGTGACAGACAGAGCCCCACGTTGTGAAGACAGCATGATAGGTTTACAGGTCTGCCTGGTCGGTATGTATGTCTGTCTGGATACTGTTGCAGTATTTAGGAGAAGCCAACACTCTCTGCTCTATATCCAGAACATTTTGAAGCCATTACACCTGTGTCAACAATGTGTGTAACAGTGTACATGAGCGTGTTCTGTTCATTTTAACAACTTTATTTTTCCAGCACATGTCAGTTTAAGAGGAATATAACTGCTGCCATTCAAATTCATACAGATTTACAGCACTGTGCAAAAGTTTTAGGCAGAGGAAATGATGCTTACATGATCTGAAAGATATTATGTCAGTCAAAGTGTGTCTGCTTAGCCATTAAATAACCTCTGCTAGAGTCACACCCGTGTTTACAGTAATCATCCAATACACCCATGTGTTTATTGACTCGACCTCTAGCAGACCATGGCTAATGAATACCTCATACAGGGTTTTAACTAATTAAGTTTATTAATTAATTGAGTTGCTACTGAAATGTAACAAATCCATGGAATGGCTGGGGTGCCCCTGAGGAGAGGTTTGGGAACTGAAGCAGTATTCATCCAGCCATCCATCAATCACTAACTTTTTGGAGAAGAGAAGAAATTCTCTGTACTTTTTATAGTGTTCCAGTTCATTTGCATATGTTCCAGTGTTAGATTTTGTTTTTTTCTGAACATATATGCATTTACTACCCGGATATACAGCCTTACACATTTAATATGTCTGCTGCCTTGGACTTCAACTGAGAAGGGTAGGTCCAGTGAACACAAGGGACACAGTGAACAGTTTCTTTACCTAGTTTTTATAGGTTATCACTGCAAAGATAAGTTTTCCGCTCAAGCCAAAGTTAACAGATGTCATGAATAGATTTTAGAAACCCAATATGTTAATAAGCTGCTCAATCGAAGGTATGTTTAAAATTTTACAAAGTGAACTTCATAGTTTACCTTTTGAGAAGTGTGTTAGTAATGATGTTAAATTATTAGGGCAAAACTGAAATCTGGACACCAGGGGTAAATGATGGATGGGTGGATGGATGGATGGATGGATGGATGGATGGATGGATGGATGGATGGATACACAGACAGACAGGAGGACAGACTTAATGATTCCAAGCAGAAAATTCTGGAAAACATCTCTTTCAGATGGGGAATATGGGATTTACTAATAATACCATAAGATTAATGGAGAGCCAGAGAAAATTCCTTAGAAACACCATTTAAATTTAGCAAAGCAAAATACAGAACTATTCAGGAGGGAGATTCTGCAGCAGATCCTGCATTAAGTTTAGAGGGGAGTAAGTCAGGAGGAGGGAGATTCTGCAGCAGATCCTGCATTAAGTTTAGAGGGGAGTAAGTCAGGAGGAGGGAGACACTGCAGCAGAACTTGTATTAAGTTTAGAGGGGAGTAAGTCAGGAAGAGAGAGAGACACTGCAGCAGATCTTGCATTAAGTTTAGAGGGGAGTAAGTCAGGAGGAGGGAGACACTGCAGCAGAT
>JABFDZ020000044.1:7079832-7091921 GCA_019775955.2 Pollimyrus isidori | reverse complement strand
CCCCCCCCCCCCCCCCCCCCCCCCCCGCCGAGTCGGCCCGCGCCGGCGGCGGACGGAGAGCACCTGTGTGAGCGCGGGGATCTAGCTTAGCGTAGCTTGCTTCGTCGGCCAAGTGCTCCGCAGGCTTCTCAGGTGGATAGCCTGCGCTGGGACTCCTGCCCCATTAAACTGTCATCTAAAGAAATTTACTGCCTTGAGTTGCTGCGCATTCACAGTTCCTTGTATTCTGGAGTCTTTCTCTAATGTGAATGAAGACTTTTAGCCTCATAATGAAATGGAACCTGTTTGTTAGGAGGGAGATGCTGTCGAAAATGAGAACAGGCATGGATGACTCCGTCATGCGGCACAACGTATGAAATTGACTGTGTCTGTTTTTGTCTTTTTGTCACAGAAAAGAAGAAAATAATGCTGGGTTTCTCCTGGAAGAGTCTTGCTTCAAACTGTTCCAAGCTGTAAGGTATAGCAGTTTTTTTTCTTCTTCGTGTCTGTGCTGTTCATAGGCCGTTAAATAACTCGACGGAAACAGTTTATAGATTTTTTTGTGATGCAGGACATCTATGGAGGTAATTCGCCAGTCTCCAGGAAGGCGTCTTTCCCATGTGACGTGCTTGGAAGAGCGTGGGAGCAGTGGGCAGTTGCTGTTAAGCATGGGTTCGGTGTGGGATCGGTGCTTAATGTGGGCAGAATCTGGCTTCGCCATGGGGACGTGTGGCACTTTCCGGAAAGGCCCATTGGATTCGTTCTGAGCCTATTCGGAAAACTCAGAGTGGGATTATCTGGAATTTTGTGCAGCATGTATTCAGCTCGAGTGAAAGTGCTAAGTGAGACATTTCCCCAGGGGGCTCCTTCGTTAGGCCGATCCAGGTCCAGCCCCCAGCCCCCAAATTTACTGGCAGATCCACTTTGAGGGGGCTGCCAAATTGGCCCCGGGGAGCCTCCAGATCTGAGGAACAAAAAGGGCCAGCAGCTGGTCAGAGGGTTGAGCACTAGACCCCTTGACCAAAAGGCTTAAATCACAGCCGAGACACTGCTGTTGTACCCACGTAAGGTTCATGCAGTAAAGTAGTCGATCGTATTGAGGGACCAAATCAAATCGAGTTGAATAAAATTTTATTTGTCATGCAGTCATACTCAGTACAGCATGCACTGAAGTTCTTGGTAGCCTGGCTCCTAGACTGTGTTTTAACATAAAAGTACAAAGAACATAAGAGATCAATAAACACGAAACACAGACAATAAGCATAAGAAGCACGAGAATCATAACCATACTGTTACGTCTCGCTCCGTTTGATCCTCCTGTGTGTGCCACGCCCACCTCGTTACCTCTTGTGATTACCCATCGTTTCCACCTGTGTGGCGTTGCCGTTCGCCAGTCCTGTGCTTGCCTTGTGTTTTTAGGTCTGCGTCTGCGTCTCGTCCGGCATTGACGTTGTTTTATGTCAGTGTGTAGTGGAATAAACCCTTGTTTCCCCGTATCCTTGCCTGGATTCCCTCCTTGTTCGCCCTGCACCACCGCATACGTAACACATACAAGCTGTACTGTATTACTCAAAAAGGGCCACCATTAAGCGAGAGCAGAAAAAGAGGTGCGATAGATCAATGGGAAGACAGGAAATGAAGAGTCAGTGTCCGGGGGGGTGTTAGTGAGATATTATCCCGAAGTGACAGCGACGCGCAGACGTGGGAGTACACACACAATCACACACGGCCGGCTGCACCGTGACGCATCTGAGGCGTCGCTCTCTGCAGCCGAGAAACCAGAGTGGAGCGGTAGGTGTCTGTGGGTATTTATGTCCGGCTGACTCTGGCCACGCAGCAGAAAGAACGGATTCTCCTGGGCCCCATTGGTGGGAGGCACCCCCCCCCCCCCAGGCCAGTTCTTCATTACTGTGGGCTTGGTAATGAGCTTTAATGAAAGGTCGGTCCGCTGCTGGTGTTTCCTTACAGTCTGGACCCGGTTCTGTAGATCTCAGTGAGTTTGAGCCAGACTTGCATTCATCTGATTATACAAGCTCTAACCCACATCACCTTCTGATTTTTTTAAAATAGTTAATCTGCTTCTGAGGACAAAGCCTTCTTTTGCCAAGAGGCCCCTATCCTCAGATGGCCCCCCACCAAGCTTCCCATCATTCCCAGCACTCCCAGTGGCTGTTTCTTTTTTTTTGATTGCCCACTGTGCCGGGTAGCGGTTAATGATGCATTTCATGGAGTTTTCCATTAAAGGTGCTTCGCTTCCCTGCCTTTTGCTCAAATTATAGAGTCTTTTTTTTTTTTTCCTGCCTCGCAGCTGCGAGCATTCATTTCTAGCTATAGGATATGTGCAATTCCTCATGTCACCACAGGTGGCGCGTCCCTCTTTGGGTTTTCTGCCCGGTTCACGCAGAAAAAGCGAGAGTCAGTCCTTTCGTTCCATCACCATTCCCGGGCCGAGAGGGACCACTTGGAAAATGTTAATGAATTCAACCCGTTGTGGGGGCGGTCTGATCGCTGGGCGTCAAATACAGAGTGTCGCTTTGATTCTTGCCACCTGCTGGTGGGGACCACGTCCCCATCCGGTTCCGATGATATCTCGGCGCTCATGGAGTTACATGGCTGCAAACTCACCCCTGCGGAGGATTTACCGGTAACACTGGTGGCTAAGAGCGCGCTACCTTGCATGCTAATGCAGCGCTGCTCCACACTTAAGGAACTGCCCAGAATGAGTGACCCTCGCAGTCATCTGTCAGGCCTGTCCACCGCTAACCCCCCCTGCTTAATTAAACCAAGATTGGGGGAAGCGTTTCTGCAGCAGGCTGGCCTCCACGCTGCAAAAACAGGCCGCCTCCGGCTACAAGATTTCAGGCCTGCATACGTGTGATGAAACACTCGGGCGGATGCGAAAGGCATCGGTGTGCGATGGAAGCTTCTCAGGTGTGTGCCAGAACACGACGAACGCGTTCCTGCCTGTTAGCCAGCACCGCTAATCACACATCGCCCCGTGTCCCGTTTCATCTGATGGATCCTGCACGTAGCACCCTGCTCAACACCCGCCCCCCCACCCTCTCCCGCCTGTTACCCGTGTCCCAGTACACTGCCTGTCTGGGCAGGAATCTCCAGTTTTGGATGAAGGAGTGTTTAGTTCAAGGGCGAAGGGGCCGTCAGCTCTCTAAAAGCAATACGGGCACCTTCACTGTTAATTTTGGCGAATCTCTCAAGCCTGCTTGCTGGATTCTGGCGTCGCCCTTCGATTGGGCATGACAGCGAGGGCATGCTGTTTCTGTTGGGGGGGGTTATCCTGATAACTACAAAAAAATTGATTCTAAAATAACGGTCTGTTGGCTAGCTAAGGCTGGCCCACTTGTGGACAGCAGTTAATGCTCCTGCGCTCCAGTCATTAGCTGAGTGGATATTTGAGCCTAATCAGTCCTGAAAAGATAGTGCTACAGTCTGCCGTTCCATTGGGTTAATTTACATTATTTAGCTCCCTGTGTGGGTTTAAACTGTGTGACGTGTCCTAAACTCAGAGCGGGGAGATGGAGGGCGCTCCCCTGGATAAAACGGCCACACGAGGACCTCTCCGTGGGCTCTCTGGGTTTCTGCGAACATCCTCTGCTCATTTTGTTTGTCTCTGCACCCAGCTGCACGGTCCCGAATTCAGTCGCCAATTATAGATACGAAGACAAATGGAATTTAGATGAATTTTTAATGAAAGTCTACAAGTGGACATGGTTCCTTTGGGGATGAGATGGTGAGTTCGTTTTTTTTTTTTTTTGGTGAGAAAAGCAATTTATTCAGCAGATAGGATTCATATTAGGGTTAGTTTCTCTCATGGGCTGGAGTTACCTACTGGCCGCCTTCTATTTATCTGCTCATATTGCTGGTCTGAGAAAAAGGCATTTTGGTGTTGCTGTGCAGTAGAGAGGTATCAAAATAACATACAAACCTGCTACATTTGTCATCATTGTCCTAAGAATCGCATCTGTGTATTTGTTTGTGTTATTACAATGCTATAAAAATATTACAGCACAGTGTGTCCTTGGAGGGGAGTGTGTAGATGTCTAAATGGCATTTTATATTAATTCCAATTTGCGATTGCCATCGACCTCTCCACATCTGTGCGGCGTTTGCTTTGTTGCCATGAATTAGCCGAAAATTACTGAATGAATAATTCAGCGACTTCTCCAGAAGAGCGCTCTGATGGAGGGGAGCAAGAATAGAAGGTTTCTTTTCTCTATTTGCTGAAAGAGTTTAAGCCTTGGAGTAAACAATACTGAAACATGTTTACGGTTTCCATCAAGGCTACTTTTGAAGGGTCTCGCACTGCGCTTGGAAACATCAAGGCTTCTCTACACGTAGGTGTACTGTATTAAAGGCTTATGCTCCACTTCTGCCTGATATTTACTTTCTGGCAAGGATTTGCTGAAAGAAATTATAATACAAGCATTAGACAAACATCAGAGAGCTGAGTGTGACAGGCAGCAAGGAGCTACAGGTGAAGTGTGGGGGGCACTTTTCTGCTGGAGATCCTCACATCTGTACATCTTTCTGCTGGAGATCATCACACCTGTGCCTCTTTCTGCTGGAGATTATGACATTTATCAATATTTCCTGGAGAATATTACTTCTCACCTATATCCTTCTGGATGTTTCTGCCCATCCCTCTTCCTGCTGGAGATCATCACGCCTGTCCCTCTTCCTGCTGGAGATCATCACGCCTGTCCCTCTTCCTGCTGGAGATCATCACGCCTGTCCCTCTTCCTGCTGGAGATCATCACGCCTGTCCTTCTTCCTACTGGAGATCATCTCGCCTGTCCCCTATGTCTGTTCCCTAAAAATCATTACATCTGTTTCTCTTTATGGTGACCTTCTTTCTGTAGATTCTTAACCAATACACTCGCCCCGCCCAAACTGAATTCCCACAGAATCATCTCAATATCCCGTCTTCCCCTTTATAGTTCAGAATGTAAATTTACCGATATGCCATTGGGGGAGTCTTGTTGAAAAGAGGAAGTGGAGGAGGTGGGATGGACACCACAAAGGCAGCCACAGGAAGTACAGTTTATATAGGTCTCAGCAAGTGGAGGAAACCTGACAGGCCCTCTATAATTAGTTTAGCGTACTTTTCCCAAGCAGTTCACATTTTTTTTGTAAGTTATCCCAGTCTTTCAAACATCAAACCTCAGAAGAGTCAAAACAGTCGTATTACTTGGGATGACTGACATTTTGAAGAATAAAGCAATGTCTTCATTTATTTCACCTGAGGGGCAGGATGGGCTTAATGCCAGGAAAGGGAAAATGTCTCGATGCTGGTACACTATAGGGAGATAACCACAAGCTCAAAGCAGCTTTAATCCAGAGGCATCCAGAGGTAAACAGCCTCATGTCAGTCATTCTCCCCACTCAGACCTGCATCTAGAGTCTTCCTGCCCAGTTTTAGGTCGCCTCGCCGCATGTTGCGAATTTAGACTTTCCTCTCAATGGCTTTCAGACGATTCCCTGTCTTCGTCATGCTGGGCCCACGGTTCCACGTGTGCTGCCCATGATCTATAGCCCTGGAAGCTGAGTTAATTAAACTTTTCCATTAGAAGGATTGCATGACACAGCTAATATGAGGAGCTGGTAATCAAAGATCTCCGCTGATACAACGTGGAAAATTAGTTATTGAGCATCCGTCCTCCCCTCGATGAGTATGTGCCCCCCCCCAAGCAGTGCAAGAAATTAGCACAGGCCCCTGGGATTGCCGTCTCTTTAATTGAGATGTGGCGTATACAGCCTGGAGATGCAAACGGTCTAAAATTGTTCACCACCTCCTCCAAGTAAGTATTATTTACTTAATATATCAACATCATCAGCACAGAGGGTTCTGTCTCTTTGACCACTCATGAGTATTATAGGTAAAATAATTTTGACATGATAATTAGGTATTCTATTGGTGGGGTGAGAGTGATTATAGCTTAATTACTATGTAAATTTGCAAATGAGACTAAGTGTTAATCTGGTTGCTTATCAAAAGTATGTACACAACTCTGCAAAGGCCCAAAGCACATTATTAGATGTCCTGGTTTAAATTATGAAGAACCACTCATCTAAAACGGTTACTTTGATCCCTACTGCATGAGAAATGTTGAAAGCCCTATGTTATCTGCCCTTTGTTTGGCAGGACAATGTCAGGGGTGAAAAAATAGTGAAGAAAAATGAAAGGCGAGGTCTCCTTGGGGTGGAATCTGTCCGAGTCTGTGCACACAAATGCACCCTTGGTTGTCCCTGTGTTAAGGTTAGACAGCCATGATTCACATTCTGTAGATCAGGTGCCTCTGGTCCTGGTGTCTTATTGGCTCTCAGTGAACACCCCTTGTCCCAATCAGCACTTTCCAGCTGTTTTTAGAACCTGCGCTGTGCTGTGTACTCTTATCGCAGCCTGGAAAGTGTAGTGCCCTTATGGTGAGGGGGAGCGGTCGAGCAATGGAGGGAGATGAGAGAGAGAGGAAGAGAGGGGGAAGGGGAAAGGGGGTGAGAGAGACAGAGAGGGAGAGAGAGTGAGAGACAGGCAGCCAGGAAATGTATACATGTCACTCAGAAAGATTTAGAGCTAGAGAGAGTGGAAGAGAGAAGGGAAACTGGACAAGTGGTAGAGGTAGGAAAGGTAGAAAAGTGATGGAAATACAGGGAGAGACAGAGAGACAGAAAGCAGAAGAGAGACAGAAGGAAGGAGAGAGACAGAGTGAACGAGATAGAAAAATTGATAAGTAACAATGGAAGAGAGACAGACAAAAGAAGACAGCTGAGATGTGCCCTTTGTAACCTGCATGACACCACTGGTAGTAGCAAGGCAACTAGGGACGCATGCTGATTGGCTGACAGACGTGACTCAGGGCCACTGCAAGACAGCTTCCTGTCAAGATCACGGGCACCACGCCGGTGATGGAGGACTTACACTGCCAATCCTGCGTCACGCCCACACCTCGCTGTGAGCGGCTTAGCGTGACCTTAAAGGAGCTGCTACAGGATTTACGGACCTCGGTTACCTTTTTGTTCTCCGCCTACCAGTTTCTGTCGTTTTACGCAGACGTGTCTGCAGTGACCACCGCGGACTCAGTCAAAGGCTGTGGCCCCTTAATGCTGGAGTTTAACGACCTGTTTAAGGTCTGTCTCTGTGACGTCCTGTCTAAAAGCTACATCCCGAGCACAGCCAATCACAAGGCGCCCCACGGTATTAAGGGTGTCACTTCCTGTTTCCCATGCTCGGCTCTTTAGCAGATTAGCATCCTGCTCACCGAGGCCGGATTGTCCCTGACCTGCCTGGCACATCAAGCATCAGCTGTAGGTGTAGCCTGCTGATCAGTGGGGTGGAAAATCAGCCAACAGTCCTGGCGCCGCCCCAGAAAAATGGCTCCGAGCGACATTGCTCCTGTTGTTTTGATCTCATAGCGTAACCGTATGTTACTTATTTTCCTAATAGCTTTTCTCCAAAATGACTTTTTCGAGTGATTTTGAGTCTCGGCGTTGCTGCCTTCCCAGATTATTGCGAAAGGTTCAAACCTATCATCACAACCGGATTTACACCGCAGCAGCAATTATTTAATCGGTGTTAATACGGCATACGGCTGTAAAACACACCAGCACCCGAGTCAGTCAGCGTGTCTGTAAACAGACATCTCTTCCTGGGTGTGATAAGCTAATGCAAGATAGCAAGTTCTATGTGCAGAATGGATCTCTCTGGAGTCCAATAATGTCCAAAGTCCAGACCATCAGCCAGGAAGTTAGCCTCTGTGGTCCGGCTCTTCTTTTTTTTTTTTTCCTTTTTCAGATGTGACATGTTACATCTCTCCTTCCCGTTTTTAAATGTCTATGTTATCGACAAAACTAATAGACTCTATGCGTCTTTGGTTCATAGCTTCTGTTAAAATGGTCAGGTGACTCATTTAAGGAAGTCTTTGTGTTTGCCTGTTTTTTTTTTTACTTGTGTGGTGAAGATGGATATTTGCAAAGGCTCTGTGTCACCAAGAAACTAATTCTCACACTGCCGCTTCAGTGATGAAAAGCTGCATAATTAAACTCTTCCACTTGTAAGGAATGCGTGTCTTTGTCAGCGCATACAGCGGTGGGGCCATAGGGGCACTGGCCCCAGATGAGAGCTGATTGGCCCCCAGAGTGCAGCCTTCCCAGTCACTCAGTGATTCAGAACATATCATTGGCTAATCCTCCTGCACGTAGTAGTAGCTGGAAGGTGCTTTTCTTAGCCTGTCGCTGTGCAATGAGGTTCCCATCTCTCCTGAAGGTGCCTCTGAAACTGGCCGCCTCACAAACAGAGGTGAGGTCAGATTTTGGACGGCCCTCTCTTCTCAGGAGGCCCCCAGGCTCCTCAAGGCCCTTTTGACTGATGAAAACACAGCCTGCCCGTGGGAGAGCAACCCTACCTTTGTCTCCCGCTAATCCACCAACACCGGCAGATTTGTCATAAGACTCAAGCTCCTACCGCTTTTCAAATTGCCGACGCATAATTTACTCTTCCACTGCGCAACTCCAACGCTGTGCTTAGAATTTGACGTGAAAACTATGCAGGGCATGCATTTAGCTTCTTTGTTTTCATGTTGATTTACCTTTCCCATCTGAGGCTGACAAGGTAGAGCCCTGTTTCATGCTGACTCTCTGGCTGACATTGTCTGTTTTTTTTTCCAATTTTTTTTTTGGTCTCGTCGGCTTGCGGAGACCCAGCTGAGTTTCGGAAATGAGGCGTCACCGTGCTCATGGTCAGGGGTCCCCTCAAAGCCCGTCCCCTGGTGGACTCAACCCAGGGTAGTGAGGTAATAGTGCGTTAGCCTCTCACTCCTCCCCATTCTCTGACCACACAACGTGCCAGAGAGATCTCCACGGACAGCTTATGAACTGGGAAATGCTAATGGCACGCGCGGTTATGCGGGATGTAATTGGAACGGTTCCATCTAAATTAATTAAATGCCTCCTTTTCTCTAGTAGCCAGAGTGAATCATGGAACGTCGACATGCCAGACGGCAAACACGTCAGGAACCGCGCCCAATCGATGCACTCGCCATAATGGATGATGCTGAGGGTACACGGAATTGGCGGTCCAATTAGGCTCCGTTAAACATCCAGCATTTCGCCCCCCTGACTTGTGCCCCAGACCAGTGGAAGGGCCTCGTCCTACTCTCAGGTTTCTCTTGGTTGATTGACAGGAGAGCAGACGATTCACACAGCCCAAGTCTGTGACCCCATTCTTCAAGGGGTTGTGGCTATTTACATAAACACCATCTGGCCAGCCTCAGCTAACTCGTCTCCCCACCAAATCGCGAAGCCGATCGCCGACGTTCCAGAGGCCTGCAGGATGGGGTGAGAGGAGCTCACAGCTATCTCCCATTGTTCCGTGTTTGTCTCGCTCTTGTTTACTTTGGCGGTGATCTTATCGGGTACACCCTCTCTCTTTTCCGTTTGTATTTCTGGCTCCTTGCATAGGAAGTGTGTCACAAAGGACAGGTTGGATTCCAGTTGGTAGACAAAAAAAAAGAAAAAAACCCATTCGCATGGATGCTGAGATCAGACAGGGAGGGTGGTCACACACAAAGAAACAGCCCTTGAAAAGAAGACCAACTCTTTTATGTTAAAATCTAGCCAGTAACAGCCAGAGCAGTTAAACCAGATTTTATTGTGAGTTTGAGCTAAATGTGGTCACATTTGTAAAGGAGGGATTAACATTATCAGGATTTATTCAGATAGGAAACCCTTTATAGGGAGCATTTTTCTGCTTGACCCTGGCTGGAAGGCACACACTCACAATGTGACATGGCCCATGCAGTGACCAGTGATTTACGGGGGTGTTGGGGGGTAAGGGGACTTTTTGTGGGTCTGTTTATTGTTGCGTGGTTGTCCTCGAATTTAGTCAACCGGGCATCTCCATGACCTTATTCCACCACTGCCTTCCACCACTCTAGCTACTGTCCCCGAGTGGCCCTGGCTGACCCTAAAGTCAACCTCAGCGCCCCTGGGACACCATGGTGGAGGGGGGGGGCACTGGCTGTTTATGCACCCCGATACTCAGCCAGCTGCACTTTGACGCCATACACTTTCACATTGGTCTTTTTCCTTGTAATTTAACCAGCGCTGAGTTTTTTAATGGTGTTGACGCAGTACCGCAGATGACAATGTGGACAGTGCCGAGCAGTTTGTACCCCCCCCTCCCCCCCCGCGCGCTAGCCGGTAACGGCCCTCGAGTCTGGCCCAGTAATCAGAGATATCCACGGGCCTGTCGCTAAGAACCTCTCCTTCCACGTTTGGCTTGGGACCTGAGCCAAAATGAGGGGTGACTAATTCACCTTTCATTCTTTTATAAACATGCCTGTTACTCTTCCATTTAAGCTCATTAAGCTCAGATTCTGCGGTCCCTATCACAGTGCGTCCGTACTCTGCCGCTGGTCGAATTTCAGTGAGTTACCAAAGGGACCCGTCACTTCTGGAGTTATGTTACTCTCAATTAGCATTGACTGTTCATATCGTTAAACTATTTATCTTTTTTTCCAACAACAACAAACATGCTGCAGCTTTGTCTCTTATTAACACGACACAGGCACTGTGCAGGGCAGCCCGATTTGAGGACCCGACTACCGGAACATGAGTCTCCAGGTTTTCTCATGGGCGCCGTGTGCCGTAGGTGGGGTGTAAAGCGAGTTCATTTCATGCTTTAGGATAGCGTGTGGGGAAAGTTTCCCGCTTAGGAAGCTGCGCGAGTCTTTAGCGTGTCTCTGGGAGAACGGCTGTGAAAACATTTAAATGAGTGTGAGACGAGGAGACGGTCCCTTTGGTGGGGGTGTATAGCACGTCAGTACCATAGCGCTGCTGCTGCTGACATGTGACGCCAGCTGGACTCACGGGGGAGCCGTGCAGCCTTAAGAACCCCCCTGGCCGCCGCTCTGAACGCAAGAAGAAGCATTACTTGCAAAGGCCATAAGCGGGCTGTCGTCTGTGTCCCCCTAAGTGCACCCGGGCCCCATTTGCATAATTTGATTAGTATTTAATGGCGGGTGGAGATTAAACACTCGCATCTCCCTCTGATGCGTCCTCCATCGTTATGCTGCTCCAGAGGCGGGTATCTTCCTCACCCAGTTAGGCAGCGAGCTGCACCTACAAACCTCGCCACGTGACTCCTGATTGGCCGGAGACTACGCTGTGCCTTCTGAGTGGCTAAAACTGCAGCCTCTGAGTATTTTGAAATCCCCCCTGTTTTTCAGTCAGATTTTACTGTCTGGGAGCGCGTGCCCTTTTCTAGAAGCTTCAACGCTGTGGCTAAGAGAGGCGTGAGGCCCTTTGCTCCCACTGCTCTGACGGTGCAGCATAAACGGCCGGATCCTGCACTCTGATCCCAGCCTTCATTCTCAGCCGTACATGTGTGTGTCTCGTGGGAGAGGAAAATCCGTGACACCATGGCGATTATTATGAAGCGTCTGCTTTTAAGTCACCTCCCAGTTTTGGTGGCCTATCCCAGCCTGATGCCCAGTGACCGTGACCTCGGCCATGCCCAGTCACATTTCTGTCCATTTATGATCTTTGGATTCAGGGCTGTGTGCGACTCTAGTTAGGGCTCGGTGTTTGTAATCAGAAGGTCACCAGGTCAAATCCCCTAATTGGCAGAGTGATTTCCCCATTGGGCCCTTGAACAAAATCCTTAATCTCCCCTTGCTCCCAGAAATGGCACACCCTGCTCTTTCTATTGCATGTCCACTGGAGAGGAGCACATGCCATTTCCCCCACCACGCCCAGACACTTTTTGCCAGAGATTCTAGGCCCTTTCCAGTCTGTATAGTGTACATCTACAGTAAGAAGTGGAGAGCGAATGGGTCCCTCTACTGTCTGTGCTATCCTGGCGCAGTTATTGCCACACTCTGTTTTTGCACGTGGCCACAAATTTCCGACAACTTCAGGAACAAAACGGAGAGCCGGTAGGCTTTTGCCCAGCGGCGAGCGGGGCACCGTGAATGACGCGGGAGGGGGAATGGCGGCGGGCGGGGCTAGTCTCTCAGAGCGGGGGGGGGGGGGCCGCCGCGGGGGGGGCGGGGGGGGGGGGGGGGGGGGGGGGGGGGGGGGGGGGGGGGGGGGGGGGG
>JABFDZ020000044.1:7038040-7054102 GCA_019775955.2 Pollimyrus isidori | reverse complement strand
GTTTGGTGCTATTAGAGATCCTGTAGGATGCTGTTTGGTGCTATTAAAGATTCTGTAGGATGCCGTTTGGTGCTATTAGAGATCCAGTAGGATGCTGTTTGGTGCTATTAGAGATCCTGTAGGATGCTGTTTGGTGCTATTAAAGATTCTGTAGGATGCCGTTTGGTGCTATTAGAGATCCAGTAGGATGCTGTTTGGTGCTATTAGAGATCCTGTAGGATGCTGTTTGGTGCTATTAAAGATTCTGTAGGATGCCGTTTGGTGCTATTAGAGATCCAGTAGGATGCCGTTTGGTGCTATTAGAGATCCAGTAGGATGCTGTTTGGTGCTATTAGAGATCTTGTACGATGCTGTTTGATGCTATGATCTATGAGAGATGGCTCTAAATCCCAAAATCTGTTTCTGCTGTTTCACTTCAGTGGGGTGTGATTATTGTACCTCACATTCGCTGTGAAATCTGTCCCCCACCCCCCCCATCCAGGTCATGCATCGCCTCCCGGGACCCGTACTGTGGATGGACGTCCGATGGAACCTGCAGAGAAGTGGCGCCAGACACAAAGTATGCCGACCGCTACCCTTTCATTACAGCACGCCGCGGGGGGTGAAAAAGGCGCCCGCCGTGACGTGACTGACGCGTCACGCCATCGATTTCCACAAGCGGGTCGTGCTCCGTGGTTCAGGTATCCTGCATGTGCTGGTGGTTAGATGACAGATTATCCCTGGTAAGGAGGAGCTGATAGGAAAACAACAACAGGGACAAACAGCAACAAGGAACTGGATTTTAAAGGACACTGACCTGTAACGCACATGACCGCGTCTGGAGCCCGGGCCCAATCGAAGGTTGAGTAGGCGGGGCTACTGAGAGGAATGGATGTGTGGGACGTCGATAGCTTTTTCTTACGCGCTTAAACATCTGTGACGTCCTCAAGCTGACACCACCAAGCCCAGCATGTGCTGATAGTCATTATGGGTAACCCCCCCCACCTGGCACCCAGCCCGTGGGCCTTCCCTGTAGGCTTCAGGGTCCGCTGCCGATTAAGGCGGAGCGATGCGGTCCTTCACATATCTTTCAGCAATATGTTCTGTGGCATTATTCTATGATGTTTAAATTTCATTTTATACTGCAATAAAAATAAAATAAGAGTATGCATATAAAGACCCTTTCAGAGGATACAGAGTGTATGAATATGAATGATTCTTGAATGATCTCTGTTAGTCTTTCCTGCTGCGTGTCACCTGGCTCTGGATGAGACTCGCTGTTCTTCCTCGCTGGTGCTGTTGACGTGCTCACCACAGTGTTTCACTCCCTCTCTCTCTCTCTCTCTCTCTCTCTCAGATTACCATTTGAGCAGGACGTGGAGGCTGGCAACACAGATGGACTGGGAGACTGCCAAAGTAAGCAAGGCTTCCCCTTTATGTGTCCTCTCGTCGTCTTCATGGCCGTACGATGTTTCGTTAAACAGTTTTACATGAGAACAGAGGCACTTACAGGTTGAGGAGTGGCTCTGTTCTCATCTAGAGAAACAAGCATACCTGCATCGTCTGTTAGCAACTTCAATCTACTGCTGTGGGGCGGGGCTACAGAAGCATTAGCCACAGCTGAAAGATGATTGGCCCCTGGATTACGCTTCCCTTGTCACTCACCATTTAAAAACACATCATTGGCTAATGATAAGGTTGGCCTCTCTCTTTGATTTATGGCCCCTCTAATGCCCCTCACCTTAAGAAATCTTAGAATCATCCACGGAGTTTAGTGTCGATCTATTAACTCTGGGCTGGTGTTCAGTAACTCGCCGATGACATCGACGGGAACTTGAGAACGTACGTGAGCGGGGTCCATGTGGGTGCTTGTAACTCGGCACCGTGGACACTGAGGGTCGCGTCCCATCCGTCTCCATGTGGGCCCTTCCCCATGTAGAAAGTCCTTGTGATCACAAAAGGATGGTATCGATGACAGGAGCCCCACACTCATCACATGACACAGAAAGTGGAAACGCTTGTCAACAAGACCCTTGACACTGTTTTTCTCTTAACTTTCAGACACTTTTGTGGCCCTGAATGGTAAGTGGCTTCCGGAAACTTTGGCCCTCACTTCTGCTTTCTCTGATCCTCGCATGCTGTGCTTATGTTGACAGGACAGTTGGGAGGAAAGAATCACAGGATGGCCTCCCTTTGTTCTGTCTCTATAGACGTTCTTCTCTCACAAAGTCTTGGTAATGAAAAGTCCCCCAGTCCTCCCACCGGTCAGTTTTATGTCTCAAGCTTTGTGTTTTAGCTAGAGATGACCCCCACCCCACCCCCGATCCGCTGTTGAATTCCCAGTAGTGGCTCCATGCTGCCCAGTGCTTTGTCCCGACCTCTGACCTCCTAATTAGTGCGCTTTTGTTGTCGAGGAGGTAGAGCTCAGTGCTTCCGGACTACACGAAGATGCCAACAGGACGCTGGACGGACTCACGTTTTCACAAAAAAACAAATGTGTGCACAAGCACACACATGATCATTAATACGCTAACTCACACACGTAAGCATCCCCACGAAATGGATGAATGATTAGTATGTTGTATTGTATTTTACATTTCCATCGCACTCTTTTCCAGCATATTTATATATATATATATCTTTATTAAAACCTTCATTCTAATGTATACAGATATTAACATTTTGGCTCAAGCACATTTTGGTACATAGGACTCATGGAGTTTAAATCTATTTTAACAAAGAGTACCACCAGACCACGCCCAGTGTAAAGCATCCTTCGGTGAAAACTCAGGATCAGTAACAGAGGTCATGATCCCGCTAAGCTCCCAAACCCTCCTCTTACCAACACGTATCATTTGTCCAATGCAGCATTTCTGACTCCGCCCTCCCTTACTTATGCCGATACCCTTCAAAAGTGTTCACAGAGGCTTTGCTATTGAACGATACTTCTCTTAATTCTAACATCATGGCCTTGTCCTCCATCCTGTGGTGATGGTTGCAGATTCTGTGGCACCTTGCTGCCTGGGGAACTGACCAAGGACTCATCTCTCAGCACCATATGGGTCTTCAGAACCCACAGCCTGTTTGTGTGTGTGTGTGTGTGTGTGTGTGTTTATGTGTGTATTTTTATGTCTGTGTTATGGGAAATTTATCCATGATTATAGACAGGGCTGTATGTATGTCTGTATTTGTGTGCCTGAGCTAGTGTGTCTGTTGGTGTTATGGGAAATCTATCAGATGTCCCCACAATGTGATAAAAACCTGTTTTCTGGCCTTGGGAACATCTGTGAATGCAGTGAAAAAACTAAAAAGCCAAAAAACTATTTTGTTTGATTACTTATGGTTAAGGTTAGGGTTGGGTTAGGGGTTACGGTTGTAAATGTTGGGATTAGAAAAGAACGGGCAGTCCCCACAAAGATATTAACACAAACCTGTGTGCTTGTGTGTGTGTGTGTGTTTGTCCTGAGCTATGCCTCCCTTGGCTGTAGCAGAATGAATTATAAAACAGGCCTGTCAAACTAATCTCTTGGCCCCTAGGTGCATCATTAAATAAATCATTTTAATGACTGCAACGTAGGGACTATGGCAGCAGGGTACTGCGGCACGCGGCAGACCAGGGGCGACAGCTACAGATTTACCAACCCCCCCCCACTTCCACACAGTCCCAGCCCTGCCACACGTGTTTAACGGAGTTCAGCTGACGTTTGGTTGAGAAGTTCAGATTTGAATGTGAGACGTTAATTACCGAAGCAGCCCGGCAGCGTGATGGGCTGGAGCAGAGAGAACGAGCGACATGTAACGGCCTAGATGGGAGAGACACCTCCCATCTTCTGCTCATTTGCCATTGGGGGTGGGGGGCGGATTAAAGTCCCTGAATGCTGATGCTAAACATCGGAGACAGTGGAGAACACAAACACTGAGTTTTGCAAAAATAAAAATTTGATAGACGTGGTCGTTCGGCGAGGAGATCCTTTCTGCTTTGCGGAGGAACCAGTGGGCTTTTTTTCATGTGGCTCGACGTGCAAAGAGATTCCATCACTGGTTAATTTGCAATCCACTTTCACTCAGCGCACTGAAACTGGAGTGGCATTAAACAGCCGTCTGTACAGCCAGTCTCGGTTATTAAATCAATTATTAAATCATAATAGGAGAGTGAGACCTGGATATAATTAAAAAGGTTACAGGAGTAGGTGAGCCAGTGTGCAGCGACACCAGAATCCAGGGGCTCTGTTGTTGCTGGGAAGCAGTGTTTATCTTCGGAAGCAGTGGCACCATGGAACACGGAGGTCGGAAAGAAAGAGGGAGGAAACGGTGACGCGTATCAGCTTGTAGCTGGGGGTTCAGCTGAAGTTTGGGCAGCTGCTCGCCAGCTACCAGTCACCATGCCGCCGCTTTCATTCTGGGCCGGAGGCGAGAGCGGTGGGCACCCCTGCACTGGGGAAGAAACTGCTGTTCTCCGGCACAATAAAGGGAAGTTCAGAAATCTGTTTTTGAGACAGCTGTCGGCTCAGGGCGGAGGGTCGGGCTGCTCACCTGGAGCTTCCCTGCCGTGAAAAACTACCATGCCCCCCCCCCCCCTGCATCCCTCGCCGCCCTCTGAGTGTGAAGGAGTGTAACCTGTTCTGTACCTGGCAGGCGCCCCCACAGCGACCCAGCTCCCGGCCCGAGGAGCCCTCGGCGGGCCCCACGTGGCCGAGCCAGACGACCGTCCCGCGCCCACAGATCAGAGAGATCCCTACGTGTCGGCGGGGGACCAGCAGAGCGCTAACGGTGAGCCTTGGAATGGAGGGGCGCCCTCCTGTGGCAGGGAAGAGGGTCACCACGTCGGCTTCCAGCTGTCCAGCTCACGGCTGCCCTGTCAGACGAGAGATTTATTAAAACAATGTCCGTGAAGGCCTCCAGGAGCCATAAAGTCCAGGCTGTTACAGTTACCAATTGGAAAATGACGTTTTTTTTTGCTCTGCCGGGTGAAGCGGGCCATCTCCGTCATGTGAGAGCCCTTCCCATCCCGTCTCAAGGTCATCCTGGGACAGGCCCCATATAAATAGGGATTGACCCCTCCAGATGACGACCCTTTTATTAGATTAACCGTCATAAAATTCCATCAAGGCCAATGTGGCGTCTGCGCTCAAACCCCTCATTAGTTGGTCCTAATACCACGGTAACATGATAAGTCTACAGCCCGGATCACGTGTGTGTCAGCCAAGGCGGAGCGGAGCTCAGAGCTGGAAGCCGTCAGCGGTGACACCATGACACTGACACAATGGCGGCAGAGACGACTGCATGCTCGCACCACGTTTAGTGGCATCCACGCCCTACCCCCCTGGCCCAATCCGTCAGGGGGTTATGGCCATACTCTGGGCAAGGCTTTGCTGGATATTTTGATTATTTTTGATTTCCACGTTCTCAGGGACAGGCCTGCTGCTTCTGCGTCTTGATTTCTGCCTTTGGGTTGCCGTGGCCACGTGGCTGGCGTGTGCGTGCGCGTGTGTGGCTTTCCGTGAGTGCGTGGCATGGCTTGCGGTGGACACCCCCCTCCCCTCCCCCCGCATGGTCATGCTTTCTTGCCTGCTGAACAGGCTTCCCCCCGTGGAGTGGCCCAGCTCTCCCCAGGTCCCTTCCTGTTGTGTTTGGTCACCATCCAGCTGCATGCAGGTTCCCCTCGTTCCGCCAGTGGTCACATGTACTCTGAAAACAGTGCAGAGTGTATGTTCCTCCTCCTCCTTCACAGCAGCTCTGAGCTCAGACTCATTAGCGCACACGCTAATGCTAACACATAGCACAACCTGCATTCAGCTTGTATGCCCGGCAGTGACTCTGTCCTGCCATTACACGATAACCATCACATCATACATTAGCATTAGCACCAGAGTCATTCCAGGATTCCACTGGATGGGCTGCAGTAATGATATGGTGGTACATTAGCACGTAGCATAGGCTACAGTGAAATCTACCCCTGCCAAAAGACCACTGAACAGTCAATCATTAGAGAAGCCCATTCTTCTTATATGTGATATAATGAGCTGAATGGTACTACAATAACTTCAACAGAATGTTGAGATGTGTTGAGTATTTAGTCACACGTGTATCTGCACATGCTCCTCTATCACACTTGATCTCAGCTCTGTTTTCTCAATACATTTGAGCCCTGGCACGTCTAGATCCCTCTGTCTGCGCGATCCTGAATCCGCCCCCCTCGCCCCTCAACAAGACCCCTGCCCCCTGCCCCCCACCACGACCATCTGCTGCCATTGTGCGTTCTCTCCCTTCCACAGGGTCTCATCTGTCAGGATGCACCATTCCAAGGCTGTACCTTCTGTGATCTCACTGTATTACTGACCACATTTATGGACCATCCCTACCAAACTGATGTCGTATTTTATTCCCTGTCTGCGGATGCTCCCCACCTCCCCAGCCCCGACCTGTGGGCGTTCCCCTGTCTGCCTATGTGTCTCTAATTTATAGGTCCATAAGAAAAACTGCCCGAGTCTCCCTCTCTCTCCTCTCTGTGTGCTGACCCCCTCGCCTGTAGACCGCCCCTGAAACTGCCCCCACTGGTCTGCTCGCTTCACAGCTGCTGTTTCCCACTAACTCTGCCCCTTTGCAGCGGTCTCACTCTGGGTGTGGTCGTGTGTTTCTCTCAGCAGAGGTGGGTTTGCTACCTGCATCTGACAGTGCCAGCAGTCTTATCAGTCCTTCTCTTTTCCACGCCCGTAATCCCGCTGCTTTTATGAGGTCTGCTCTCATTCACGGAGAACCCAGGGGCTGATAGACCGACAGACCTCCATGGTTTGTTTTCTGGTTTAGGGATTTTTGGAGTTTTGTTTTTTTTCTAAAAGTTTACTCTTCTATTAAACAGACACTGTTATTTTTACATATGACAAGACGTTATGCAATTCCTATTCCTATATTCTAGGTGCTTTGATTTCTGGGTTATTGCATCATGAAAATGCTGGTGGGAACGCAGTCTGTTTCTCAGAGCTGATCAGCTGCAGCGCACAAGTTGTATTGAAGTGTTCATCAAGGTGCTGGAATTGAGGGAGCTTCGACCGAACGCTGCGAGCGTTTAAATTAAATGTTGACCATCCTGCAGAGATTTCAGCTTTACTTCATTACTTTTCTGTACCAACCTACGAAGCCATGACCTGAGTCACATATTGCTGAAAAATTTGTCAGAGGTAGATAAAGATCACCTGTTGTGGGAGATCAAAACTACGGTACGCGTTCCTTAGAAATAAACTTATCTGGAGCAACAAATAACAGATACCTAGCTTAAGGTGCGAAACTATTTCCATCTGCTGTTAACGGAGGAAAACACAGATTATTAGCACCAAATTCACGTTTTTCTTATATAATTCATTTTTCTTCTATCTTATTTACGATTGTCTTCCCCGATGCTGGAGACCCTCTTCCTTTCCTGCTGGTGCAGTTCATTTCAGACTCATTGGAGACATGTGGCAATGTGCACATTTTCAAACAATCTACCAAGCTGCAGCATATTTGAAGCCTTCCTCAGTACAGTCCACGATTTTAAACGGAAGGCACTTCTTAAGCTGTGAAACTAGTGATGACTTTGCTCACTGACCTAATAGATAACAGTGGCGAACAAGCACTCTGCTCTGAACTTACATCAAATAACATCCACAGATTCCTGAATTGTGCTTAGGCGGCCTGTGCTTCCCAGGGAGGGGGCGGGCTTGGACCCCCACAGGCTTTCTTAACTCCTCTGTTGTCTTCTGGTTTCTTCCGCTCAAGATTTTTACTACTATACAACGTAAGCCACTATGCATTTCAGTGATGTTGTTCTCTAAATCTCTGTGATGTGCTTTAGGGCAACTGTGCTCGGAAGGGGCGTTGTATAAAAATAAACGGAAATATAAACGCAAATAATGACCCTGCCAGTGAGTAAAGCTCACATTGTACTACATTGTACTATTAGTTTGCTAGTTTATTTTGAAACTGCTCCCATAAATAAGAGGCTGAATTCAAATTAAAGGAGAGAACACAGCATCAGAATATCAATATTCAAATAAATTGCTATGCTTTAATGATACAAAGGCTGCAAATTGGTTTATTTATTGACATGATACACTTACCTGTGCTAGTATAAATAGCCCTGGCTATGGCTAAGTCCTGTAAGGGCTACGCTGATTTTTATATGAGCTACACAATTTACTAGCATGTGCCTTAACTGTACTTTAGCCTGGGCAATCAAAGGCAGGGTAACAACTGACATTGATGGGGCTCAGAGATCTGGGGTCATAAGGTGAGATCTTAGACTGTTTAGGTCGGCAGCACTAAGCTCAGAATGGTCCACCCGAGGTTTACAACATTCTGTCAAGTTCTCTAGCCAGTTGGTGTTTTGAAACTTTATGGAGAACAAGGTAAGATGAAGAGAGGTGTGAAGTGAATATGCAGAAAGGATGAAAATTAGACAGGCAGAAGGTGCTCTTGCGGAGCCAGAGACGCCAGCCAGATGGGAGCTTCTGCGGTCCATGCGGGAAGGACTCCAAGGCATGCGACAGGGGGTCGGAGCAGAGACGGTCATAGGAAACAGCTGGATTTTTCAGATCTTTGCAGAGGATGTTATGGAAGACCTGGGTCTTGCTTACTGCTTTTATGTGACAGCACCTTCGTTCTAGGGGATTCAAACAAAGAACTCTTGAAGGCAGTGGGGGAGCTGGGAGGCAAACTGGGAGGTGTTTATTCAGGAGGTGATGAATGGTGGGAGTTCTGGGGGCCACACTCTGGATCAGTAGGGATAGGCTAGGGTTGGGGCTGGGGGCCTGTGAACAGCTTAGCTGAAGACAGAAAACATCTGGTTCCGGCTGACTAATACTGAGCAGAGTGGTTATTTTGGAGAAGCCAAGCAGGTGGTTTGTGGTCGTCTTTACAAAGAAGTTCAGAACATTCTCTGTAGTTCAAAAAAACGTGAGCTGAAAAAAGATGCAGAATTAGGATGAGATATATGTTCTTCTCTCGTTGTGTTACCTGAAATGATGGTTGATAAGGACATTGCTGGGGTGGACTGTAAATGTTGAATCTTGAATTCATCCCATTCATGAGGGCTTCTGTTGGGTCAGGTCTGTGCTAATGAGCTTTAACAAGCCATTAATGGGAAGAGATAACTGAGCCTGCAAGAGGATGGAAGTTAGCAGAGATGGAGAAGAGTTTGAGTGGAATTATAAATGATATTAGGTGTACATCGACAGGACATTTCATATTCATTTCAAAATTTGTATTTCCTGAACGGGGATCTGCCTCCAGGCTTTCTGAGAACCTTACTTTCTCACTTAGTTTAAAATGTATGCAGGGAGTCTGTGGACGGTTAAATTTATGCACTCTGGAAATCGATATTTTTCGGACCCAGTATTAACACTCGGCAACACATTCCTGGGTGCCTCGTTGTGTGATTAAATGAAAGTCAGTCCCTCCTCGTCGGTGGTTCACCAAATCTCGTGGTGCCTTTGATGTCAAAATGCTCCCCGTGGGAATTATAGGTTGGAATTCCCTTGCTAAACAAACCACAAGTAGACATGTTTTATTACTCTGAAGGACAAATACCTCACCTGTGGATATAGGAGTGATGGCACTGAGGTGCCTGCACATCAGGGGAAACATGGGGTAGATGAGTAGGTGTGGGGGACTGAGGGAAAGGTGCAGTGGACAGTGGGGTTAGAAGCCAGGTGAGGTGGTGAGATGTGCCCTGTTTGCATCAACAGATACCCAAAATAACTGCATATGAAGGTTTTCTGGTATTGGGGATTAGAGGAAGATTTCAATTAGAACTTTAAGGAATGCTGACCGTTTTTTCTCATTTGGGTTTCGTGCGTCAGTGATATTTGTTGTTATATCGGGACACGGATGTGTTCTTTCACGTTGCCTTCCTCTGATGCATTATCACAGCAGTTGTCTTTCTGTTGCTGCTACCCAAAAGACACAGTTTCACATCTTTCAGCAGCATGACTGGGAATCCTTCATCCAGTGAGGAAGCTGCTCATGTTCTCCTACCAGGTGTGAGAAATGACCTTTGATAATGATTTGGTGCAGACTAAAGCCATTGTAAATTATTTCTGATGTTACTGGTGGGAAACAGGAACATATCAATGATTACTCTGTTGATTTGTTTCCCCTTTTAAATCTCGACTGTTGCAAAATATATTACAAACACAACAATGACTCCAGCGGCACGGAAGAGAGAAAGCATTTAACAGTTTAAAGAAGCAAAAAACATCCTCTGTTAAACTCGCAGCTAAATGAACACTAATGCCTGTGTTCACATGGTTGCATCCCTTAGTGTATTCAGCCTTTGTAATAACATAGACATTTAAGTCGTTCCTCACAATTTTCCAGCTGTATTTCTCATAAGAGTATTTATTCTGTGTCCCAAATTTGTTAGGCACAATGGATTCTATTCAGCGTGACCAACAAACCAAAGCACAATTTTCAGTACAAGAGCAGTGAGGCTGCCAAAGCACAGCCTCTAACTGTGAGTCTGGAACTTTAGCCATCTCATCACTATGGTCTTGTGTCAGTCTGGGAAGAAAGGGCATTTTTGGGGTTAACTATTTCTCAGATAAAGCAACATGTCGTCGCTCATTATAAATCAAGCCATTTTTTATGGCCACAACTTTTACATATATTGGACTGAATGAGTACACATTTTGGAATGAGGCCTTAGGGGAGCAGAGTGTCTTTGACACTCAAAAGCACACCTTTAAAAACAGGAACGGATCTGCCACAGAGCTGGGCGTCTGTTTTTGACCCGTTCTGTTTTCTCTCCTTAGCTAATTGTCCGTGTGCTCACCGGCTCTCACAGTCTGTCTGGTGTCACCCAGAAAAATTCAAATAATGGTTTCTCCTTGGAAAAATAATGACCATCCTGTCGTTCTGTCTTTGTGTTCTTCTACTGCTCTGAAAAGCAACTGATTTGTAAAGACAAATTCAAAGGCTGAATCTGCACAAGTGGAGGCAACAGTGATTTCTAAAGAAGGAAAAATGCGTGACACTGAGAAATATTCCTTTTTTTGCCTCTGTTGTCAAAAGTAGCAGAGAGACTCCCTCTGAGAGAATGCTACTCAGTATGCTCTTCTGACAGCCATTCACACAGTGTTCCTTTGATAAGATTATCAAAACACACAACATCATTTTACCCTTACTTATGTATAAATGAAGTTTTTGTAGATATGCATGTAATCACTATTATACAGATCTAGGCACAAAACATAAAATTATTACAGAACGTAAAAAGAGTAAAGCAGTGAACTAAACAGAACATGAAAAAATGAAATAAAATGAAGGGTGAACATGAGGATCATGAAGGAAAAAGTACATTGAAGAATGTGAAGACCACGATGTGAAGGTCATGAAGTAAGAAGTACAGGGAGAATGTGAAGATGATGATGTGAGGAGTACATGGAGAATAATGATATAATGCACTCTGGATTTTGACCCTGATCCTTGATAAGACCTTGCTCTTGCTTTCTCAGTTGTGTGTTGCTTTGGATAATTATCTTTTAAATTGATAAATGTGTATATATACAAATATGGGAAGAGTATGGAGAAGGTGAAGACCGTATCTGTCAGCGGCGTCCCTCGAAGGCTTTGATCTGAAGCAGTGTTTCCCAACCCGGGCCTTGGGAACCTGCAGACAGTCCCCGTTTTTGCTCCCTCCCTGTCAGACGGTCCACATTTTTGCTACGGGAGCTGTGAAGGACCAAAAACTTGGACTATCTGCAGGTTCACGAGAATCAGATTGGGAAACACTGATCTAAAGAGATATAGGGACATGCCCCGGTTTTCGTTTTTCCCGGTTCACCCATGTGTACTGGATCTGCAAAATCCACCCAGACTGTGATGGCACAAAAGGTCATTTGTCTGAAGGGGCAACCCAGCCCTCAGTATTTAATCTAAACAGGCCTTTCAACATTAATCACTAGCATTAGTCACGAGGACCAAAAGGAGACCCCCCCACCCCACCCCCGGTTTCACAGCATGTCAGTCTATCACGTAGATATCTCACCCATCTCCCATTTTTCATCCAGCCACTGTGACACATGGCCCTGCCCATTTTGCCATGATTTTGAGATCGTATCGTTTGCCTTTTTTTTTTTAATCTATCCACGGGCAGCGCCTTCAAATGCAGTGGCCCTGTCAGAGGTCACAGCGCTTGAAAGCTCTGGTTATAATGTAATGCCGCTGTTTGATGTCTGCGCACACAAAGGAGCCAGTGACGGTAGGCAGACGGGGAATTCGTGCGAGAACATTCACACTTTTGGGAGTCGTCGTAGGTGTGAGCGTGAGCGTCGGGCATGTGCTGGGGGAGTGCGCCTCCCCCCCACCACTGATTTTGGTACCTTCCGCAGGAATAATCATGCTAATATTTAGACTGAGACAACAATGCTGTGACAGGGCCAGATGAATGCATTAGTACAGAGAGTGATAAATATGGCCATAATTGCGGTCTCCACACTAACACACGTCTGGTTCGCTCCTGGTTCCGATGTCCTGTATCCCTGGGTGGCCTCGGCAAATGGGGGTAATCGTCCATCTACGAGTCTTTACGCAGAGCTTGCTGTCTTTGGAAGACGGAAGCCACGGTGACCCACATTTTCTGTCACGCGTGAAAGCTGCCTGCTCCGCTGTAACGTCCTTTATGTCCGCGCGTCACCACCACCACCCCCCTTTTGAAGTCAAGATGAGAAACAATTGACTTCAGAGATGAAAGATGAAAATCTTCAAAGGTCTGAGGCAACGTGTGCGGGGCTGGGGGCGGCTGTGTTTATGTCGCCCTGCCTCTCTTCCAGACAGGAGCCTGTGTTCGACTTGAGCCCCAGGCTTCGGAGGGTATTAGAGGCCTCAGTCCCACCGCAAGCAAGCCCCCACCTCCCGCCACAGCAGTACACCCCACCCGCCCCCTCTTTAAGGATTATGCTGTCGTCCTGCTCCAGGGTTCTCTGATTTCTCTGCCAGGGGACTGGCTTCTGTCATACTTAAAGCTGCTTCCCTTTAAACTTGAAACCCCATCTTCAAACCACACTGCTGGCCATTAAGTCCAACAGATTCCATGTCAAAAGGTTTATTTTCCTGCTAAGCTACCCTTCCGAAAGCTCAAGGAAGCATATGAAACCATTTTGGAAACGGAGACGTGGAAAATTAGATGCTTAAAATACATTTTACATTCAAGATAGCCGTTTTTTATGTAGAACCACATGCATTTTCATTTGAAAATTTATATAATTTACATCTGTTTTGTAATATGGCCAAATGGTATCACACTATCATATGATTTTAAGCGACTGCAGGGTTTTTGAAGAGTGAAATTCCCTTTTAGGCAAAGAAAGAAATCATAAGACGAGGAATGTTAATGGGTTTAAGGGGGGGCTCCGTGCACATAAAAGCTGAAGCAAGGACAGATAATGGCCATAGGATATTGATGTGGACGCTTCAAAGGCCTCCTTTACTGCCTGGACCACACTGTCCGACACTAATCTCACTCCGCCATCGGTATGATGTCACAGAAGATGGGTGAATCATGACTACACGCTTTGCAGAGAGTCCGCTAGCGTGATGTCCATCTTTATTTCGGAGAGCACCCGCCATCAGTAGCCATTTGAATTTACACATTACACACCCCTTTTATATTTCCCTCTTCAAAGCATGAATCTTTATCACCATTTCTCACCATTTTAATACTCCCCCCCCACCCTCATAAAAAGTGTCGTCTTATAAATTGATTACATTTTTTCTAAAGCTTTATCGTCACCTTCACACCAGCGAAGAAAACAATCAGTGCGAGGACCCCTGCTGGTGGGTCTGTGTGGCGCGGTTTCGGGTGCGATTATGGACAATGAATGCTTTGTGAGCCATGTCGCCATGCTGGAATGCACTTCACCTACAAGGGTGTCACGCAGATGGCACAGAAAGATCACAGATAGTCGATTGTCACACTTGTTTTGTGGGTCTGAATATCGGCATGGACTGTTAAGCAATAAAAACCCTCTTTCTGTCCCTAAGGTAGATCAGACTCTTTGCTAGTCACCCAGGATGCAAATTCAGGCTTTTTCGGAACGGCGTGGAATGGGTGAGCAAGCGGCGGAACGGTGACCGTATCTGTTGACCGTCTCTGTCTTGCAGGCGTGATCCGGGAGAGCTACCAGAAGGGCCGTGACCAGCTGGTTCCTGTCACCTTGCTGGCTGTCGCCGTCATCCTGGCGTTCGCCATGGGCGCGCTCTTCTCCGGCATCGTGGTGTACTGCGTGTGCGACCACCGCCGGCGCCACCTGGAGCTCCCTGGCCGCAAGGACAAGGACGCCACGCACTCCCGGCGAGGCTCCATGAACAGCGTCACCAAGCTGACGGGGCTGTTCGAGACCCAGGCCAAGGACGGGAGGCCTGAAGCCGTCCTCGCGCCTCTCATGCACGGCGGCCGCCTGGCGGGCCCCAGCGCCAAGGTGCTGATCAAGGCCGACCAGCAGCACCTGGAGCTGGCAGCCCTGCCCACGCCCGAGTCCACCCCAATGCAGCCCCGTCGCAAGCCCAGCCGCGGCAGCCGGGACTGGGAGAGGAACCAGAACCTGATCAACGCCTGCGCCATGGACCTGGGCCCCATGGGCTCGCCGGTTATCTCCACGGACCTCTCCCTGCGGGCCTCACCGGGCCACATCCCCAGCGTGGTGGTGCTCCCGCTGCCCCAGCACCAGCAGGCCTACCAGCATGAGTACGTGGAGCAGCCCCAACGGCTCGATCTAGGTCCCCTGGGCCCGGATGACCAGGCAGCCACCCTGGAGTACAAGTCCCTGAAAAGCCCGTGCCACAACCTGGGCCTGGCCGAGAGCGACGGCCTGCCGCCCCGCGTACCCCAGAGGGAGGCCTCCCTCGCCATGCCGCCCCCCGTGCCACAGATGGGCAAGCGGCTGGAGGTGCACTCGTCCGTCTATGGGCACGAGTACAAGCGGGGCTACGCTCACGGCGCTCAGGCCAAGAACCTCAAGAAGCACAACACCAACTCGTCCAACTCCTCACACCTGGCCAGGAAGCACAGCTTCGGCCGGCTGGAGAGCCCCCCACCGGCCCCACAGCGGGTGGACTCCATGCACGTGACTCCCCCGGCTCAGGCCGTCTCCCTGCCCCGCATGGGGGCCAAACACCTGAAGCCGGACGTGCCCCCCAAGCCGGCCTTGGCGGCCCTGTCCACAAACATGAAGTCCAGCGACTCGTGTACATAAGGCTTCCCACCCCGGCGGTGATACAATGGCATACACCTCCGTTTGTGGTCATTGTACAGAAAATGCAACACACCTTAAAGTTTCCTTTTAAATATACCTATATATATATAAATATATATGAGATGGTTGTTGAGCTCAGGATATTGGATCCCAGTTCCTGGAAAATGTGGGACGTTTGTTGCGACGGCGTTTCGTCTTCGCGGGAGAGCGCCGTCCCTCAGAAACGTGCGAGGCCGACCAGCCGGACTGTGTTCAACACGGTGACCCGGTGGAAACGAGCATTTCATGACATGTTGACTGCCAAAAGCTCTCAGCTTTGATGGACCTGGAGTCGTGTGCCGAGCGGCGAGGACGGAGCCACGTCGGCACGCTCGAGCGCGGGTTTGGGACAGGGCCGGGAGTTGACTTTGTGCGGGAAAACTGTGAAAACGTCTCTCAGTGTTACGGCGAGCAGTCACAGAATCACCATCTACTTTGGTTAGGGCGCAAGGCCTAACCTGCTAGTGTACTGGTTACTCAATAACACGTATGACTCTTTGTACTAACTTGTTGTATTTATTATTTAATAAGTGCTTTTGAGAAAATAAAAGAAACACAATTTTTTTAGGCTCAGAAGAGAAAAAAAAACTTTTAATATTAATTAATGGAGTGTGAAATTATTTAAAGTCATTAAACTGGAGCCAGTTTTTTGTCAAACAGGCCCACTGACTGTGCCAGGCCCAGACTCTCGACACACGCGTGACCTCTGGAAGGAGGGCATATTTATTAACCTGTGCCAGGTGGCTCTGCAGCAGAGCTGGGACCCATGAGGGTGCGGCCGAGTCTCCCAAACGGCCGAACGACGCAGGAACCCCGC
>JABFDZ020000044.1:7006790-7022189 GCA_019775955.2 Pollimyrus isidori | reverse complement strand
CATTAGGTATCAGGATGAAATCCTTGGACCCATTGTCAGACCCTACACTGGTGCAGTGGGTCCTGGGTTCCTCCTGGAGCACGACAATGCCTGGCATCATGTAGCGAGAGTATGCAGGTAGTTCCTGGAAGATGAACGAATTGATACCATTG
This sequence comes from Pollimyrus isidori, assembly GCA_019775955.2. NCBI lineage: Eukaryota > Metazoa > Chordata > Actinopteri > Osteoglossiformes > Mormyridae > Pollimyrus > Pollimyrus isidori. The sequence goes on along the minus strand of JABFDZ020000044.1, from coordinate 7,022,037 downwards.
ACTGGGTCCCTCTCTCGCCTGACCTAAATCCAATAGAACACCTCTGGGACATTATGTTTCGGTCCATCAGACCCCGCCAGGTTGCACCTTAGACTGTCTAGGGGCTCAGTGATGCCCTGGTCCAGATCTGGATGGGGATTCCCCAGGACACCATCTGTTGTCTCATTAGGAGGATGCCCCGACATTGTCAGTCATGCATACAAGCATGTGGGGGTCATACAAACTACTGAGTATGATTAGGAGTTGTTGCAACGAAATTTCAGCAAAATGGATCAGCCTGCTGCATCATTTTTTCACTTTGGGGTGGATTTGGAAACATTCATAAATGTTAGTTGTGCTTTCCGCTTTATGGTTGGAGTCAGGCCATCAAAATAGAGTCCTATATGTGGTTTGTGTTGCCTTAAAATAACAATGTGCAACAATGTCCCTGGCCACAGCTCATTTACAACACAAGCATGTACAAAAGCATTTGCTATTTTGACAACATGTGCACATCCTGTGAAAGTGAGGAATGCACTAGTATAAAACTAGCAAAACCACTTTGCGTTGCACTTTGTGCTGGTGGAAAATATGGCCCCTGATAACTGCCGGTAACTGTTTTCACCTTCTCATAGTGGTTAGGCAGCATGATATGCTAGCATTAATTTCAAAGTATTTTTATTTAGTTCATTTATAAAAACAGACATTTAATATCGGTGTACAGCAAGCAGACTGGAGTGGAGGGGGTCGGATGCGGTTGCCCAAATTCCAATACTATGACAGCAATGAAATGCAGCAGTGACTACAGAGATGGGAGAAATTATGCTTTGAAGCCTCAAGCAGATTGGATTATCATGTGCTGTCAGTCAACGACTGGTTCATATAAGTTCTCGTTCTTGCTTCATTCATTCCCTAAGGGATAAACTCAGCCCAATTTAGGAGGAGTTCAAACATTTTTTTCGTATTAATAGGTGTTTTAAAACTGCAGTGAAGAACTCTATAGTAGATCAGTGGTATTAGAGGGATGGGTGACAATCAGTGAATTTTTTACCAGGGACTATATAGTGAAAGGAATAATACCCTTTACATTCCTATAAGACAAAAAAGTTCAGTTTTTAGTGCATTACAGAAATGCTCTTTGATAACTTCTATCTCCTTTCTTGCTTTTTTGGTGTTATTAAAATTATTTCGCACAAACAAATAGAAATGCTTCTGGAAGACTTGATAAATAACCAGCAACCACTTTGCCATTCTTTGGTACAGTCATTTGGACTTAACCTGAATATACATACCCTCCCCGGGTAACAATATGGTTACGATCTGATAAACCTGTCGTAATGTGAAAATTTTGTAAGGTGAAAATGCATTTTAGTACAGTACACCTAACCCAACAAACATCATAGCCTAGCCTACCTTAAACACGCTGAGAAATTTACCCTACAGCTGGGCAAAAACATTTACATATAGCCTATTTTATAATAAAGTGCTTAATAACCTACTGAATAATCATACCCAGCATAAAGGCGAAATATCAAAACATGGACCATTGTAACCCTGGGAGCATCTATACTTTTTCTTCTACATTAAATAAAGCACCAAAATGACTCAGCAGCCAGACGAATAGGCTGAGATAAGCAGGAAAGCAGCAAGCAGAGGTGAAGCCCGGTGAAGTGCAGAGAGAGACAGTGCGAACACCAGTGACAGGCAGCACTCACAGAGAGACACGGTGCGAATGCCAGTAAGAGGCAGCACTCAAAGAGAATCACGGTGCGAATGCCAGTGAGTGGCAGCACTCACAGAGAGACACGGGGCGAACGCCAGTGAGAGGCAACACTCACGAGAGACACGGTGTGAATGCCAGTGAGAGGCAGCACTCACAGAGAGACACGGTGCGAATGCCAGTGACAGGCAGCACTCACAGAGAGACACAAGGCGAATGACAGTGAGAGGCATCACTCACAGAGAGACACTGTGCGAATGCCAGTGACAGGCAGCACTCACAGAGAGACACTGTGCGAATGACAGTGAGAGGCATCACTCACAGAGAGACACTGTACGAATGCCAGTGACAGGCAGCACTCACAGAGTGATATGGTGCGAACGCCAGTGAGAGGCAGCACTCATAGAGTGATATGGTGCGAACGCCAGTGAGAGGCAGCACTCACAGAGTGATATGGTGCGAACGCCAGTGAGAGGCAGCACTCACAGAGTGATATGGTGCGAACGCCAGTGAGAGGCAGCACTCACAGAGAGACACGGTGCGAATGCCAGTAAGAGGCAGCACTCACAGAGAGACACGGTGCGAACGCCAGTGACAGGCAGCACTCACAGAGAGACACTGTGCGAATGACAGTGAGAGGCAGCACTCACAGAGTGATACGGTGCGAACGACAGTGAGAGGCAGCACTCACAGAGAGACACGGTGTGAATGCCAGTGAGAGGCAGCACTCACAGAGAGACACGGTGCGAATGGCAGTGACAGGCAGCACTCGCAGAGAGACACGGTGCGAATGCCAGTGAGAGGCATCACTCGCAGAGAGACACTGTGCGAATGCAAGTGAGAGGCATCACTCACAGAGAGACACGGTGTGAATGGCAGTGACAGGCAGCACTCGCAGAGAGACACTGTGCGAATGCCAGTGAGAGGCATCACACGCAGAGAGACACTGTGCGAACGCCAATGAGAGGCAGCACTCACAGAGAGACACGGTGCGAATGGCAGTGACAGGCAGCACTCACAGCTCTCGATCTCAAGGGTGCAGTTCTGCTCATCCAGGGGGTATCTGCGAAGGTCCATCATGCAGGCAGCCGTGGTGGTGATCCTGCCAGGAAGAGGGAGGCTTGTTAATGAAGCCCCCCCCAAGGCGTCATGTAACGCTGCAGGCAAACCGTAGGCTTGGTCAAGGCCTTGGACCTCTAACCAAGTCTTTTAGCTTCAGAATCCAAGAAGTAAACAGTCATGCAAGAATGAGAATTAGGTCTCAGTTATTGTTCTCCACTATTGTGTAATGCTTTTAAGAAACTACTGCAAATAATAAAAAACAGTGTTAATCACATGACTGTACACTCTACATATGATGGTTATACTTTTAATATATTGTATAATTCATACCATATGGTTATTTAGATGCATTCAAAGCATCTCCAAATGGATTCCTAAACTCAGCAATGTTTGGTCAGATACCACATTTATCTGCAAATTACTTAATTTCTTCTTTACCAGCACCAGCATCTCTGAAATTCTACCCATGGTGTCAGAGTTATGATTACAGCTAATAAAAGATTAACCAGAAAATATCAGGATTGCATAATATGTGTCCCTTACGACCTGGGATTTGAAGCGAAGTAGTTTTATTAATATTATTTTATTCCTTATGTTTTAGTTAGAAAAAAAACTTGAAAAAAATGGATGTCGCACACAACATCCTTACACTGTTCTGGTGAAAAGAAACACATATCTTTATGGCATACAGCAAGTTAATACAAAAAAAGTTAAGCACCCAGACGGACAACAAAGATCTGATTATAATATCGGATTAAATGTAGAACAGAGTTGGCAGTCTGCGTACACTTCTGCTCCCATGTCAGTAAGGTGTGGTCTGGATACATACGGTGATGTGGCACCAACAGCTGCTGGAACTGGCCTTCGAGATCCTGTAGATTGGCACTGGGCCTGAGTTGACATCCGAACTGATCCCACACATGTTCGATTGGGGAATGATCGGGGGACCTGGCTGGCCATGGGAGGACCTCAACATGACACCGGCAGTCTATAGACACACATGCCATGTGTGGATGAGTGTTGTCTTGTTGAACGACTGTCCCAGGGTGCTGTCTCACTAGGGGTAGGACACACAGACGTAGGATATCGCTGACATAGCACTGTGCTGTCAGGGAACCCCCAAATCACTACCAGAGATGACCAGGTGTCATACCCTATGGCTCCCCACAATATGATGCCAGGAGTAACACCAGTGTGTCACTCCACAACAACGCCATGCGTGCACACAACGGTCATCTGTGGTAATGCACAACCATGATTCATCGCTGAGCGCAGTACAACGTCACTCATCATCAGTCCATGCCTTAACTCCAAACGTAGCCATCATATGGGATGGTTATCCTGTAGTCCGGCTGATGCCAGTTGTCGAGACCCGGTGTAGGATGACATGGGGTGTAGCAGAGAGTCCAATACCTGTGTCTGGATAGCAGGCACAGATGTTCTAAGGTTCTGTAATGGTTGGCACACAATACGACAATCCTTGTATTGAGTGCTAACCATTACAGAAGCTCATGACATCTGCACCTACCATCCAGACACAGGTACAAGACCTCACAATCCTCCTATTGATTTGGGTGACTGGAAACGTCACAACGTGTGTCGGTTTACATGATACGACCACCCAACCTCATGCAAACTCACAATGTGACCTATCAAACTCTGTAAAATGCTGGTGATGCTGTTTAATGCATTTGCGAGGCATCCTCTGTGTCTGGTGACTAGATGTGCCAGCTCTCTGCAAATCAAATGATTTACATACCCATTGCTGGTTTGCATGTGTACCAAATTACATCCAAATCAGACCTTTACTTCTGGGTGTTTAACTTTTTTTGTCATATATATATACATATATTAAACGTATATCCTGCTTATAACTGCCAGAGATAATCAATGTTCCTTCAGACTCCTGTATGCCAGTATGAAGGCAAGCATAGTTACAGTGACTCTGAAATGGTCACTGGGATTGCAGCCTCTGTAGCTGCAGGAGGTGCGGTGGCTCAGTGAGTTACAATGCTGCTCCCATAATTCCATAATCAGAAGGTTACTGGTCCAAATGCCGTGATCCTAACCACATGAAAACAATAAAAAGGAGGATAAAATGAAGTTTTTGCGATATTTGTATGGACTCAGAGTGTACTACAGGCGTGGGCAATCTTATCCACAAAGGGCCGGTGTGTATGCAGGTTTGGGGTAACCCTTAGGTCAGCTGTTCAAACCCAGGTGTGAGGACTCTTTAGCCAAACAGTCCTCTAATTAGCGGCCTAATTAGGGAGTTGAAGTGAAAACCTACATATACAATGGCCCTTTCTGGATAAGAACGTCCACCCCTGGTGTATTGGCTGAGAAAGTGTAGATACTGCTCATTTTAAATCTAATTTCATAAGCCTCTGTGAATAGATGACATCTGGGTTTTTCATGCAGGGTACAAATAAATGCTGATTTTACTTGAAAACACAAGGCAGTTTCTCTCTTTCAAGGCAGAGGAATGTAAAAACATGGCTGTGCTTTGTGTAATGCGGTGTAATGCTGGTGTCGGACGCACAAGGTGATCTGCCCCACTTAAGCTGTGCTACCATGCGCTATGGTGACTCCTTCGCTTTGACAGCCCACACTGTGTCCTCAGGTGCATCTGCAAGAGCCTTTCCCACAATAAGCCCCTCCTCAATGTTAACCTGTACATTATTAACATGTGTTGCAGGAACTCATACGCCTTATGATATTACCCCTGAATTCCATTCCCATTTACATAATGTAGGCCGCTAAATCTAACGAGCAAGCAAACTGTAATTCAACAACATTCTGAAATGTATTTATTTGAGGAGTCCGAGGAATTAGGAAGGATAGTGTGGATCCCCCACAACAAATTTTGCCAGCCCAGAATTCAGCCAACAGCCCACCAGGAAAATGCCCAGTATGCCAGATACCCAGTCCAGTACTGCTTCTCACACAGTGTCACTGACTGATGTCGGAAAAGGAGAATATTGGGAAGATTATGCTTAGTTGAGAGAGTCAGCATACGTAGCAGCACAAAGACTGTTGTTGCTTCCCTGAAATCCAATGAAAAAATGGAAAGAAACACTGGATACAGACATGCATATCCGTCAGTAATCAGCTTCAGAAAGAACACAGCATTCATACTGGATACTTGCTTCAACTGGATCATCAACTCATTACCTAACACCACTTTATACTTGCCCGTTGTCATTTTTAGATATGGAAAAGGTGCCATTTGCTGCAATTAAGTAAATGCATCTGGTATGTACTGTACCTCCCAAGCCAGAGGTGAACTGTGCCCTCATTCAGTAAATACATCTGTCACATCTCTGCTCCACCACCCTGTTAGAATGCATAAGGGCCATAAGGGGAGGCAATTCCAGCCAAAAGTCTGCTGGTTTTTTCCCCCAATAATAATTTAATTAATTAGCCTTTGGTAAGCTGTTGTTTGAAAATTAAACTTAGATCAAACTGATGCTGTTACTACAACAATACAATATTTTTCCCATTTTTGTTAAATCAAAAATACATCCATCTATTTTCCACTGCTAATGCAGGTCTGGGTCACGGGGGCAGCAGTCTGAGCAAAGATTCCCAGACCTCCTCAGCAGCCACCTCCTCCAGCTCCTCTGGGGGGATACCAAGGCGTTCCCATGCCAACTGAGATATATAATCTCTCCAGCGTGTCCTGCGTCTGCCCCGAGGTCTCCTCCTGATTGGATATGCCCAGAATGACTCCCCTGGGAGGCATGTAGAAGGTATCCTAGCCAGATGCCCAAACTACCTCATCTAGCTCTACTTTGAACTCCTCCCGGATGCCCAAGATGCTCACCCTATTTCTAAGATTCAGTCCAGACACCATCATTTCTGCTGCGTATATCCGCAATCTCATTCTTTAGGTCGCTACCTGGACCTCATGACCATAGGTGAGGTTTGGAATGTTGATCAACCGGTAAATCCATAGCATCACCTTTCGGCTCAGCTTTCTCTTCCTCACAATAGACTGGTACAATGTCTGTATAACTTCCATTTTTTCCTCACTTAAACTCCTGAGACACTTAAAGAACAGGAACCATGGCCTCAAACTTAGAGGTGTTGATCCTCATCCAAACTGCTTCAGACTTGAAGGTGTTGATCCTCATCCAAATTGCTTCAGACTTGGCTGCAAACTTCCCCACTGCATACTGGAGGTCAGAACTCTATGAAGACAACAAGATCTTCTGCAAAAAGATGAGATCTTGAGATCACCAATCCGGATCCCATATACTTCTTGGTTGCGAATAGAAATTCTATCCATAAAAATTATGAATAGAATGGTGACAAACGCATGGAATGGGGCTTTGGGTTGATCCTCACCTGCCTGGGGTCATGTCGCTATGGGCAACTCCAGAGTGGAATAGAGTCTATCCCATCTCCAGGAGTTTGGTCCCAGAGCCCATGAAGTATCTTCAGGTAAGCCTGACAAGATCTAATCAGTATCTCTTTACCTCTCACACCTGCACAGGCTTAATCCCCACCAGAAGTCACATTCCATGTTCTTAAAGCCAGTTTAGATATCCGAGGATTGGTCCACCAAGGCCTCTTCCTTTGACTGCTGCCCGATCCACAATGCACTCAGGCCTTTATGGCTCCCCCTGCAGGTGGTGGTTCCACAGGGAAATGGTCCCCAATGGTTCCCCAGTGAGGCTCAACCAGCAGGTAATTGTCAGCCTCCTCCGAGGCCCATCTATAGCCTGGGGCTCGGGTATTCGAATCACCCTCAGCCTGGCTCCTCCCCACAGACCTAAATGCCTTTGGAGACCCTAGCAGGGGACCATTAGCACACTCAGACTACGCCACTGCATTAGGGTGGCGATTCATAGAGAGGCTGAACCAAACATGTAATATAAGTATTTTGAAAGGTTAAATATTATATACCTATTAATAAAGGCAGTGAAAATCACATAACACAAAGTGTTAAGAATTCTGGGCTTTGACAGTAAAGTTATATCAAGTATGAATTCATGTGAATACACTTTACATTTAATTAAGAATTAAACATAAGAAAATATTTTATTAGATTTCTTTATTGGATGATGGAAAGTATTTCTCAACTAACATAAACTTTGGAAAATGCTGAAAAATTGCATCAAGTGCTCATCTAATATATTTGGTGCAGGTTAAATTCTGCAAATTCATTCAGCCAACACCTAATCAAGGGTAATTAATTAAGATCTCAGTGGGGAAAAAACAAGGTATATCCTCCAGGCTAAGAAGCTTGGAATAGGCTGTTCCCGCTGTGGCTGAGTGAGAAGTGTGTGCAGATAATGTGCCTGACCTTGTCTCCTTACAAGGTCACCAGGTTTCTGGCACTATAAGAAAAAGCCCTGGGCTTCGTCATTCACGGGGTATAACTGAACACCCCTGCAGTTAGCAAGCAGGAGCAGGTAAAGGTACAGCCAATATCTGTTAATATTCAGAGAGCAGGCATGGCCCCTCAGCTAAAGATCATCCTTGAAGCTCACACAGTGATATTTTTACTTTGATGTCAAAAATATAATTGGCCAATAAGGTGTCAGGGAGTTTGCCAACCAGGACATTAGAGAAGCCCATTTAAGGGAATTTTTGTGTGGGACTGAAGTCGGGGGGATGCAGAGTTATGGATGCTCTAACGCACTCTGGTCTATTGTATGGTCATCATATAGTAATCAGTCTCCCCACCACACATAGGCATGCGCATAGGCGTACACATGCATATAAAATACTTGGCTATAGAATTTGCTCAGCCGGGGTGGGGGGGGTTGCATGTCAGATATTCAATTTAACTAAACATTTTCACTCTATCACATGAAACAAAATTCAGCTACCCTTGGAATTTTAATTATTGTTTCTTTTGAAGATTATATATATATCCAGTGTAAATTTACTGCCACTTTCTTCAAAGTAATACTCCAAGCAGAATAATTTAATGTAGTATTTTTTTTTGCTATGAGTACAAACCAGGTATCTTACCCAGACATGAAGGCCATTGCAATGCTTTACTACAAGTGTGATGGAGTCATTGACAAGAGTAAAGTTCTTCAAACTGTGACACATTGGCATCATTGACTTCCATCATAAATCAAATCTAGTAGTATTTTGTTAAAATAGACACAATAATGCAACACTGCAGATACAATGCCAGAGTTGTCAGGAGGCAAAAGAAACAGGAAACAGGAAAGAAGCATAATGAAATCTAAGAATATAATGAAATAATCCACATTCTAGAACAACAATCCACACCAACCCTTGCATTTATTACTGTTTAATGTGTTGTATTGCTGTGACAGGTTGGCGCCCCACCCGGGGTTATTCCCTGCCTAATGCCCATGGCTTCTAAGGCTGTACACCTCCACAACCCTGCACAGGACAAGCGGGTACATTAATTGGATGGCTGAGTATTTCATTCCTACCTATATGAATAAAATCTCTCTCTATAGTCTGATGCCCTGTATTGTTGATATGTATTTAGCAAAATGAAGTCTACTAACATGTGGGGTGGACAGGGAGACTATAAGAACTGGACAGATAAAGACCAGTAGATACAAACACAACACTGAGTGATGAGCTTTATAGCACTTAACTGGAGCATTGTTATTCACTCCTATATCTGTTTACAATTTATGCTGATTATGAATGGTCATATTGTTGCCTGGCCAACACACAAATGATTTAGCACAACACATCTGCAGGCTAAACACTGTCCTGTTAATGCAGTGCTGCACAGATTCCCTCCACTTCTGAAATGCTAATGATGCTTAAGTCGAAGACATATACAGCTAGGATTTGATACATGGGGTTAGAGTAAGCAGGTCACGTTTCTTGTTATTTTCCGAGATTAAAACTTAAGTACACACTATAATTCACATGACATTATCCTGGCTTTAAACTTTTTACCCACGAGTATATGTCGTACATCCTGTGTCATCATCACCACCTATGCCAGTCATTTTACGATATTCTGGGGCTTCTAACTGGGACATCGATGCCCAAATTGCTGTGCATTACAGGGTCTGTGTGAGAAGGATGACCCACGTCCCCGGGGCACTCTGTGGGGTCACACCCCGGAGCCTTGGTGTCACTGTTTCCAGGCCCTGTGGGGTCACACCCCGGAGCCATGGTGTCACTGTTTCCAGGCCCTGTGGGGTCACACCCCGGAGCCTTGGTGTCACTGTTTCCAGGCCCTGTGGGGTCACACCCCGGAGCCTTGGTGTCACTGTTTCCAGGCCCTGTGGGGTCACACCCCAGAGCCTTGGTGTCACTGTTTCCAGGCCCTGTGGGGTCACACCCCGGAGCCTTGGTGTCATTGTTTCCAGGCCCTGTGGGGTCACACCCCGCAGCCTTGGTGTCACTGTTTCCAGACCCTGTGGGGTCACACCCCGGAGCCTTGGTGCCACTGTTTCCTGTCTGCATGCGACTCCTCCTGTCTACAACTCCAGGCTTTCTACTCTAGGTTGTGCAGACTTTCATTTTCATGGTGTCAATCGAATACACTAAAAACACCAGGTGGTCTTATTTGCATACGCCATAAGCTATAGGCCAAACCAGGCCCTACATTTGTGAAGGTCCTTTGAGGCAATCTAAATATATCCCATTCTGGGTTGTGCATTATACACATAATAGTTTTAGCCAGCAGTTAATAATTCCCTGGCCTGTCAAGTGTGAATAATATCCAAACTCCCCAGGAGGCCGTGAGAACTGTGTGAGAAAAGAAGATTAAACTCACAAAATGCCACAGTCACGTGTAAGTTATTTCTATCTCAGGGAGTCACGCAGAATCTTAATCAGTCTGCTCTTTTATGACTTGACGCACACTTACTGCATGTTTTGGATATCCAGGTGTAAGATGGAGATAGTTTGCAGATTGTCAGGGTTTGGGTTAGGAGCAGGGGTTTGCAGTCTGCTCTGCTCTGCACATAAATACTCTCATATATCCGGTTAGGAGAGCGATCAGAGGTCAGAACTGGAATTCCAGAAATAAAAAAAACTTCCATAGCACTGACATTCTGGCAAGTCACTTAACATATTCAGGTAACTGTGACCTACAGATTAGCACACTGAGTCAAATAATATGTAATAAATGCTACAGATTTAGGCCCAAACAGGGAGGATGTTGATGGAGAAAGAGAAGGTAAGTTTAGTGAAGAATTCCTTAGATTCACTATCGGTTTGTTGAACCAGGTTTGCTGTCCATATCCTATTATACTGTGTTCAGTAGTTATACTTGCTTGTTCTGGTTATATTTATTAAATGGTTTTTCAACCAAGAATCAGTTATTTCACCCACTCTGTACAGTTTGGTTCAAATCCATCATTTATAATGCATTGACTATGGTCTGCAAGATTCTAGTTAGAACATCTCCTTAACGCTTTCTATAAATGTCATGTCTATAAGAATCTATGAGCCCATTTATAACACATTATAATGCATTCATAGAATATTTTAAATATTATTATTACTGTTATTATTGCCATCATTATTATTAGTAATAATAAAATCACTGATCATAATAATGATAATAAACATATTATTTGCTGGCAAAGGCGTGCCAAGGACTCGCACAGAGTGTGTAGCGACATTCTGGGATGGGAGACAGGAGTGCCAGACTCTCACACACACACACACACACACACACACACCCTGTGGAGGCTTCTCAGTTCAGTCTTTCTGCCTACCCCATCCTGCTCTCCATCACTCACAGCCACGCATGTAGGTGGGAATGAGCTTGGCAGTGAAGGGCAGCCTCCTGCAGTGGCACCCATGGGGCTGGGAGTCAATGGTCTTGCTGAAGAGCCTACAGGTGTGACTATTGTGCCGAAGGCCGGCCTCAAAGTGGTGACCTTCTGATCACCGGCATAAAGCCTTAACCCACAGAGCCACACACTGCCCCAAACATGGCTATACATATTTATAAAGAGGCATATCAGGTTATAGCTATGTTTATTATGCACTATCAATGATTTATGCAAACGCTCATCGATAATGCACCACTGATACCTTCATAATGCAGTATAAGCTTTCTTTAATTCTTATACCAAGCATTGTAATGCATTTTGAAGCTACCTAGAGTACATGTTTCATAGCTTTGTCTGTTTTTGTATTTGAGTTTGGAACTGTTGTGTTGTGGTACACATTGTATATAACACACTTGTCATTATTCGAGGATCACAAATTATGGGGACTGAATTTTGTATGTACTGTAGATCAGCATATGCACCCGAATGGATGGCAGTTCATAGGAGTTTCACAGGGTGAGAAATATGGTCACCAATTAATCTAAAGAGCATGTTTTTGGATTACAGAAGAAAGCCAAAGAACCTGGAAAGACAAGCAAAAACTTGAATAACACAGAAGCTCCACAGTCAGAATCCAAGCCAAAGTCTTTCAGATGTGATCCAACAATCCCACTTGCTGTGTGACCGTGCAGCAAATCTGGAAAAATCACTGAAATCGCTGTTTTCATCATCAAATAATTTCATTGTTTTTGTAACTAAACCACTGTTGACCCTGACACACAGGAAATCATGTTGTAAGTAAAATACAAACTATAAACTCTGAGACTGTGTAACACATATCGTCATAAAAAAGAAAGAAAACAGCTTTTAGCAGAGTCAACAATACTACTGCCCAGAGCAAAAACATGGATCGGATTTGAGACTGACTCTGCTTACTGTATATTTGTTGTTCCTTCCTGCTAACACGTCTATCATATTGTTATAAGAAGCGGCAGTTTTAAAGGATAAATACCATAAACTTGTGGAAATCGTCAGCATGTAACCCCTCTTTTGAATATCCAAGCTCTTCCTAGCACTAAATGGCATTATTTCAGAGAGAAATTCTGGCGGCTTATTTTCCAGATGAGAGTATCTCTCTGTTTCTTTTCCCTCTTATTTCACCTTTCTATTATAACACCTTGATGTCATTCTGGTTGCTAAGCAGCCAATTTCCAACTAAGAAGAAGTGACCCTGGAGACTGAGGCTTGTGCATGTGCAGCTGGGTGCAGTTTCATTTAAGTGTTTACGCGAGCAAGCCACTCTTTCCATGTGTTTATGTGGCATTGCGCGTGTGTCTTTCAGGAAGGCACTCATTGTGACTGCCTGTTATAGAATGACACATTTGTGGAAAAGAAAAGGGTGTTTATGCTCTTTGACTAACAGACAGTTTGTAGATGTTTGAGGGGGTAACAGATGACAGAAGAGGTGATTGTGGCAGTGGGGAGACATCAAAACAGCGCTCATTTTCATGGCACTTGCGTTTTTATCTATTAATGTGCTAAAGTAATTAATGACTTAATGTAATTAGTTAATTAGGTAATGTGTTAACGATGCTTTGTTGATGGAGAAAGAGCTAAAATTAGACTTTTATGTATATTTTACTTTTTTAAATATTGACATATTCATACAACTGCTGGTAGCTATTCAGGTAAAGCACGCTTGACCCCATGAAGATGAATGTCTTTATCTCATCTCACTTACTCCTCTTTCACAATGGTGTTAAAATACAGGTTCTGTCTTTCTGTTTTATATTTTGACCCTTGGTTGCTTTCAGCATTTCCACTAAGATCTGCTTGCAGTTTTTTTTTTCTCATTATTATTTTTTGTCTCTTTTTTTGGCTTATACAGAATTTCATTAGGATTACTTGCTTCATCAAATATTAACTGCACTTTCATAAATATTCACTTTTTCTGACCTTTAGGTTTTAGTTTTAATAACTTTGCAACCTTTCACCCCAACGGACATGTCTGCACTTTTAAATAATGCTCCTTTGAATAGTGACTGCTGACAGTTGTCACAATCATCGCGTTAACATTTTATTAACGGCCTGTGTCTTTTACGCAGAGATTTCATGAAGATCGTTAGGAGTTAAATACAGCACCCACATGCTGTCAAATCTGAGAGCAAATAGAATTTAACATCCATCTTCCAGCCACATATCCAGTACAAAGCTGCAGGGAATGTATCCCAGGGTACAACTGGCACAAGACAGGAAACATCCTGGATGAGGCACAACTCTCTTTTAGGGCAAACTGTCTCGCGAGGGCCATTTAGCGATGCCAGTTAACCTTGCCGTGCGTGTTAAGAAGGAATCAGGAATCATCCTGGAGAAAACCAACACTAAACTCGGAGAGCACACAAAATCCGAAGGGAAGAGCAATTCTGACTGCCCCAAACTTCTTAGAAACTAGGAATGAAACACAGCTGTTGAACACATCATTTCAATTAATTCATTTAGCAATGCACCTGACACAAACAAATAAAATACCTGAAACTATGGAGCCAAACCAACCACAGAATATTTGGGAAAATACAATTAATGCCCTGAAATGGTCTAGACCAGGGGTGGGAAATCTATCCGCAAAGGGTGTGTATGCAGGTTTTTAGGATAACCTGTAGGTCAGCTGTTCAAACCCAGGTGTCAGGACTCCTCAGCCAAACAGTCCTCTAATTAGTAATCTAATTAGGGAGTTGCAGTGAAAACCCACGTACACACCGGCCCTTTGCGGAGAAGATTGCCCACCCCTGCTCTAGACCATGGTGCAGAAAACCTCTGAACTGACCAAAAAACGGCTGCATATATGATGAAGGATGTACCCTAACTAAAGGAGCTGCAGCTCTTCTGCATCCATACATGGCAGAAAATAAAAAACTGCAGGTGTGCTAAGCTCGTAGCCGCTTTTTCCATACAGACGTATTGCTGTTATTAAAGCAGAGTATGGCGCAGTGTGTGACTGAGGCTGCTGAATAGTCATATTACTGTTGGTCCCTTTAGGAGGACCCTTAACCCGAAGCAGGTGCTGGATAAAAGGCAAAATGGCCCTGCACTCTGAATAAAGGTTTCATTCTCACATGCATTTCTTTGTGTGTTTCATAGGAAAGCACGAGAGGCCATGCAAGGATGAGAATCTTGCCATGCTTACTCCTTGTACTTATCCTTCACAATAAAGGCATTTTAATCCAAATAAAGGCATTTAATCCAGTATTTAGCTGGATGGGCAAACAAAGGTGTTTTATTTCATATAATAATTTTTATTTTATTTTATTTTGTTACTGTTAAGTTACTGTAAAGCAATCCTGTGTGTAGATTTAGTACAGACTACAAAGCTCACCTATTTTCCATGCTTGTTTCTTTGAAGGTCGAGTAAAGAGACTGATAGATTTACACAAAGGGGTAAGCATTGAATGTATGCTAGAATATATGATTATTTTAATATCTGACAGAGAGTCAGCAATTTGTAAGTATATATTGTAAGAAGACATTTAGGCTTTGTGAAGAGGATCCAGACTGATCTGAGACAAAGAGAAAATTCCCAAATGTCTGACAGAGAACTCTAATCCTAACATGACAATCTTGACCCCCACCCAGCCCTAACCTTACCCATAAGTAACCAAACAAAACACGAGCCTTTTGGCATTTTCAGTTTTTTTTTTATATATATATACACACACCCCTTTTCGCCTCCAGAACTGCCTTA